>QNTS01004190.1:28622-68752 GCA_003317085.1 Hucho hucho | reverse complement strand
ATGTTCTTTAATCACCTCCATGTTGTTCTTTAACTGTAAAGTTTGTTGCCACACACACACACACACACACACACACACACACACACACACACACCTTTATCTCTAACTAGCTCCACTACCTCATGCATCTACTCTCTGCTCTCTGATTCTCTATCTGCTCTTTATCTCTAACTAGCTCTACTGCCCATTTGCCATCTCTTTAATCTAAGATACAGGAAAGTGTGTGCCCTCAGGCCCGGATGGAAGCAAAAGTAATTCCGCTACAAAATTACCTAACTCTGAAATAGCACTGCTGGGTGATTTAAAAAGTAATAGTCAATCGATTAATTATATAATAATACTCTTAGCAAAAATGTTTCTTCATTTACAATATGTAGAATCTATGAGAATAGGTTCAGAACTTTTGTGAAACATCACAGCACAGTTGAAAAATATACGACAAATAGAATGTGGTGGTAGATTAGTGTGTAATAATGTGTTGTGTAATGTACTCTTTTATTGTATGTAATTGTGTAATCATGATTGGACCCCAAGGAGAGTAGCTGCTGCCTTGAGAGTAGGTAATGGGGATCCAGAATAAATACAAATACTACCTGTTATTTTTTTCTGGGGAGTGTATTAGTTCTGAATTCCTTTGAATATTCTAATAAAAATAATGTACATTTAAAAACAAAAACATTTTGTAAAGAATTAAATAACTCAATGTTTTAAATTCATACCATTCTTGACTTGTACTTTAGCTCATTACTTTAGTGAGTTGCATATGAATGGAGATATTTAGAAAATAAAGATTCCTACCTTTCTGGTAACAGAAGTTAACCTTGCTGCTCTCAGAGTCTATGTTGGACTGATGAACTTCAACCCTGCTTTACTGTCAATGAGAACAGAGTGACTGAGTCAACAATTTATTTGATGAAAGAGGAAACACAGGTGTGTACGTCTCAAATGGCACCTCCTACATAGTTCACTAATGTTTCCTTATGTCCTCTAGTCAAAAATAGTGTACTACAAAGTAAATAGTGTGCCATTTATAAGAGAATAGTGTTCCATTTATAAGAGAATAGTTGCCATTATAAGGGAATAGGGTGCCATTTATAAGGGGATAGGGTGCCATTTATAAGGGGATAGGGTGCCATTTATTAGAGAATAGGGTGCCATTTATAAGGGGATAGGGTGCCATTTATAAGGGGATAGGGTGCCATTTATAAGGGGATAGGGTGCCATTTATAAGAGAATGGAGTGCCATTAATAAGGGAATGGGGTGCCATTTATAAAGGAATAGAGTGCCATTTCTAGGGTAATAGGGTGCATTTATAAGAGAATACGGTGCCATTTATAATGGAATAGGGTGCCATTTATAAGGGAATAGGGTGACATTTATGAAGCAAAAAACAAGAACTGCTCACATTCATTTATCTCTCACTAGCTCTACTACCTATTGTATGTACTCTTTAATCTCTGATTCTCTATCTCCTCTTTATCTCTACTACCTGTTGTATCTCCTCTCTACAGTGGTGGAACATGACAAACTAGGCTCTGTCTATTCTGTATTAACCTTAGAGAGCTGTCTCTTCTGTATTTCTCTGCTGATACAAACCGTCCTTGTCTGTTCTAGTCTTAAGACTGGTTGAAACCACAATATGTGAAACATACTGAGGAGAACAGAGAAGAGCATGATTAGCAGTATCATGACCTAATTATTCAGAATATACCCGGTGTCAGCAGATAGTTACGAAACTAGTGATTACCGTTTCTGTGTACCCACCCATTGTTTCCACACATCTGCTAAACTGACACGTAGACTAAATAGGTTGTACTTTTTCAGTGCTGGAAAAAGTACCCAATTGTCATACTTGAGTAAAAGTAAAGGTAGCTTTTTTAATTTAACCTTTATTTAACTAGGAAAGTCAGTTAAGAACAAATTCTTATTTACAATGACGGCCTACCAAAAGGCTAAAGTCCTCCTGTGGGGACGGGGGCTGTGATAAATATATATATATATATATATATATATATATATATATAAATATAGGACAAATATAGGACAAAACACACATCACAACAAGAGAGACAACACAACACTACATAAAGAGAGACCTAAGACAACAACATAGCAAGGCAGCAACACATGACAACAAAGCATGGTAGCAACACAACATGACAACAACACGGTAGCAAAACAACATGGTAGCAGCACAAAACATGGTACAAACATTACTGGGCACAGACAGCAGGACAAAGGGCAAGAAGGTAGAGACAACAATACATCACGTAAAGCAGCCACAACTGTCAGTAAGAGTGTCCATGATTGAGTCTTTGAATGAAGAGATTGAGATAAAACTGTCCAGGTTGAGTGTTTGTTGCAGCTTCTTCCATTCACTAGCTGCAGCGAACTGAAAAGACAAGCGACCCAGGGATGTGTGTGCTTTGGGAACCTTTAACAGAATGTGACTGTCAGAACGGGTGTTGTATGTGGAGGATGGCTGCAGTAGGTATCTCAGATAGGGGAGAGTGAGGGGGGAGTGAGGCCTAAGAGGGTTTTATAAATAAGCATCAACAAGGTCATCATACGACAGGTATACAGAGATGACCAGTTTACAGAGGATAGAATGCAGTGATGTGTCCTATAAGGAGCATTGATGGAAAATCCGATGGCCGAATGGTAAAGAACATCTAGCCGCTCGAGAGCCCTTTTACCTGCTGATCTATAAATTATGTCATGGGTTAGTGAATCAGGGTTAGTTTGGCAGCTGGGGTGAAAGAGGAGCGATTACAATAGAGGAAACCAAGTCTAGATTTAACTTTAGCCTGCAGCTTTGATATGTGCTGAGAGAAGGACAGTGTACCGTCTAGTACTTGTATGAGATGACTACCTCAAACTCTAAACCCTCAGAGGTAGTAATCACACCTGTGGGGAGAGGAGCATTCTTCTTACTAAACCACAAGACCTATGTTTTGGAGGTGTTCAGAACAAGGTTAAGGGTAGAGAAAGCTTGTTGGACACTAAATGATAGGAGACAGGCGCAGGAATACGTAAGGGGTAATCCAAAATAAAGCACGTATCTAACACAGGGCTGTAACCCAAACAAAAGAGCGAGGTATAAACCTCTACATAATTCATGGAACGAGACCCGTAACAGCAAGTGCCCAATAACACGCCGCTACGACAGAGCACAGGCACTCACAAGACCAACGGACATGGAATAATGATTGACAAGGACAATGGGATAGGGGGCACATACAGGATGTGCCGGGCTCTCGATGCGCACAGGGGACCTGATGCGTAGAGCAGGGACAGGACGTGCCGGGCTCTCGATGCGCACAGGGGACCTGATGCGTGAAGCAGGGACAGGACGTGCCGGGCTCTCGATGCGTACAGGGGACCTGATGCGTGGAGCAGGGACAGGACGTGCTGGGCTCTGAAGGCGCACAGGGGACCTGATGCGTGGAGCGGGAACAGGCCGTGCCGGGCTCTGCAGACGCACAGGGAGCCTGGTGCGTGGAGCAGGGACAGGCCTCGTCGGGCTCTGAAGGCGCACAGGGGACCTGGTCCGTGGAGCAGGGACAGGACGTGCCGGGCTCTCGATGCGCACAGGGGACCTGGTGCGTGGAGCAGGAACAGGCTGTGCTGGGCTCGCGATGCGCACATGGGTTCTGGTGCGTTAAGCAGGAACAGGCCGTGCTGGGCTCACGATGCGCACTGGGATTCTGGTGCGGGGAGCAGGAACAGGCCGTGCTGGGCTCGCGATGCGCACTGAGAATCTGGTGCGGGGAGCAGAAACAGGCCGTGCTGGGCTCACGATGCGCACTGGGATCCTGGTGCAGGGAGCAGGACCAGGCCGTGCTGGGCTCGCGATGCGCACAGGGGACCTGGTGCGGGGAGCCGCCACCCTTCTGCCAGGCTCTTCACTGACCCTCACAGATGAGAGGAGCTGGGATGTAGCGCACCGGGCTGTGGACGCGAACCGGAGACACAGTGCGCAGAGCCGGCACAGGATATCCTGGTCCAAGGAGGCGCACCGGAGACCAGGAGCGCTGAGCCGACACCCTCCTTCCAGGCTGCACACTCCCCTTAGCTCGACAGATGCGGGAAGCTGGCACGTCGCACACCGGGCTGTGAACACGCACTGGTGACACCGTGCGTTTCACCGCCTCACACGGTGCCTTACCAGTGCGATGCTCCCTCTGGTAAGCACAGGGAGCTGGCCCAGGTCTCCAACCTGGCCCAGCCAAACTCCCCGTGTGCCCCCCCAAAAATAATTTTTGGGGCTGCCTCTTGGACTTAAATGCCAGCCGTGTTCCCGCATACTTCTCCTCGTAGAAGCGCCGCTCTGCCGCCGCTGCTTCCATCTCCACTCTGGGACGGCGATACTCCCCCTCCTGGCTCCAGGGTTCCTGCATGGTTGCACGCTGCTTGGTCCTTTTGTGGTGGAATAATCTGTCTCGATCTTCAAGGACGGACCAAGGCGCAGCGTGCCGGGTTGAGTAAAACATGTTAATTTGGTTTAACCTCTAGGGGATCATTGCACGACTTGACCGTTTTGGAGAGCCTGCCGTGCCCAAAGTAAAATGCCTCCCATTCAGGCCCAGAAAATAGGATATGCACATATTTGGTACCATTGGATAGGAAACACTCTGAATTTTGTAAAACTGTTAACCATTTGTCTGTGAGTAAAACAGAACGGATATGGCAGGCAAAACCCCGAGGAATTTCTGTCCTGGAGAAAGTGGTTTTCACAGAGTGCCTCATTTGGAACCCCTCCCTCATGAAAATGCCCATATAAGGGCATATGAATGCAGTACCTATCGCTTCCTCTGGATGTCAACAGTCTCGAGAAAGTGTTTTGATTCTGTATAGATGCTTTAGAGCAGAGAAGAAGAGGGAATAAGGAAGTGCCTCTTTGGAACTCTATAGGACTGGGCGCGCGCTCTCGCCAAGCACGCACTGTGTTTTTTACCGTCTTTAGAGCTCAGTTTATATTCCGGTTGATTTATTATAGTAAATATACGTAAAAGTGTTCCTAAGGATACATTTAAAATGATGTTTGATTGTTCTTGGACAAGTTTATAGGTATAAGTTGAACGAGTTCTAGTCACGTTTCAATGGAGGTGTGGACGCTGTAGTTTCTGATTATAACGCGCGAACCAAATGGAGATTTATGGATAAAATACATGACTTTTTCTAACAAANACTTGACCGTTTTGGAGAGCCTGGCGTGCCCAAAGTAAAATGCCTCCCATTCAGGCCCAGAAAATAGGATATGCACATATTTGGTACCATTGGATAGGAAACACTCTGAATTTTGTAAAACTGTTAACCATTTGTCTGTGAGTAAAACAGAACGGATATGGCAGGCGAAACCCCGAGGAATTTCTGTCCTGGAGAAAGTGGTTTTCACAGAGTGCCTCATTTGGAACCCCTCCCTCATGAAAATGCCCATATAAGGGCATATGAATGCAGTACCTATCGCTTCCTCTGGATGTCAACAGTCTCGAGAAAGTGTTTTGATTCTGTATAGATGCTTTAGAGCAGAGAAGAAGAGGGAATAAGGAAGTGCCTCTTTGGAACTCTATAGGACTGGGCGCGCGCTCTCGCCAAGCACGCACTGTGTTTTTTACCGTCTTTAGAGCTCAGTTTATATTCCGGTTGATTTATTATAGTAAATATACGTAAAAGTGTTCCTAAGGATACATTTAAAATGATGTTTGATTGTTCTTGGACAAGTTTATAGGTATAAGTTGAACGAGTTCTAGTCACGTTTCAATGGAGGTGTGGACGCTGTAGTTTCTGATTATAACGCGCGAACCAAATGGAGATTTATGGATAAAATACATGACTTTTTCTAACAAAAGAACCATGGATTATCTTCGTTGGACACTTAGGAAGACCTCAGCAGAAGTTCTTCAACAGGTAATTGATTTGTTTTTGCTGTGAAATGTGTTATGTGTGTGCCACGCTGGCTAATGAATTCATGGCTATGGGAAAAGTATGTGAGGTGCTACCCTCAAACAATCAAATGTTGTGCTTTCGCCGTAAAGCCTTTTTGAAATCTGACAACGCTGTGATATTGCCAAAAAACAGAGCTTTTGATGAGTATGGAACACTTGTATATTAGTGGATGCTTAATAATTCAACTTTTGGATTTTGAATTTGGCGCCTTGCATTTCACCTGGTAGTGTCGGGAGTGATCCCTGAGAGGTTAACTCACCGAAACAAAAACAACAAACAAAGATCGGACATGAACTGTGTAGCGCATAGTCACATACACAACATACAAACAATGTCCCACACACAGGTGGGGGACTAAACAACCTAAATAGGATTCCCAATTAGAGACAACGACTAACATCTGCCTTTAATTGGGAACCCAAACCAACCAACAAAGAAATTATAACACAGAACAAACACACACCCCTGCTCACGTCCTGACCAAAACCACCATAGAGCAGCCAAAAGGGCTATCTATGGCCAGGACGTGACACCGACACATAAACTATTGCAGCATAAATACAGATCAGGTAGTAGTGATGACCAGGGATGTTCTCTTGATAAGTGCATAATTTTGACCATTTTCCTGTCCTACTAAGGATTCAAAATGTAACAAGTACTTTTGGGTGTCAGGGAAAATGTATGGAGTTAAAAGTACATTTGTTTCTTTAGGAACGTAGTGATATAAAAGTAAAAGTAGTCCAAAATTTAAATAGTAAAGTACAGATACAAAACAAAAATGCTTAAGTAGTAGTAATTGAAAGTATTTTTACTTAAGTACTTTACACCACTGTACTTTTTCTACAAGAGGAGAGAGACAACTCTGTTCATTGGGCCTTAACTGCGTAACTGTTGCATACAGTGAGGGAAAAAAGTATTTGATCCCCTGCTGATTTTGTACTTTTGCCCACTGACAAAGAAATTATCAGTCTATAATTTTAATGGTAGGTTTATTTGAACAGTGAGAGACAGAATAACAACAAAAAAATCCAGAAAAACGCATGTGAAAAATGTTATAAATTGATTTGCATTTTAATGAGGGAAATAAGTATTTGACCCTGTCTCAATCAGAAAGATTTCTGGCTCCCAGGTGTCTTTTATACAGGTAACGAGCTGAGATTAGGAGCACACTCTTAAAGGGAGTGCTCCTAATCTCAGTTTGTCACCTGTATAAAAGACACCTGTCCACAGAAGCAAGGATGCTGGCGGACAGGGTTCTGGCCAGGCTTCAAACGGATGACGTGTTCCAGGACTTTGGTTCTTCCTGGCCTCTGACTGAAGAGGGCCGGATACTTGCCACACAGCTGCTTCAGCTCATCTTGCTTGTCTTCTTACAGGTGAGCCAGTATGACCTCAGCTCGTTCTTTCCATGCCTCTGTGACCCCCTCCGTCTCGTCCTCTTCTTCTACTCTGCGGACCAGAAAGGACTTTCCCTTGGAGAGTTCTTCTTTCTCCTCCCAGGCTTTGAGGAGGTTCACATGGTAGGTTTGCTTCTTCTTACCCTTGTCCGGGTGCAGCAACTCGTAGGTCACCGGGCCCATCCTGCTCCCGATTAGGTACGGCCCTTGCCACTGCGAAAGGAGCTTGCTCGAAAGGAGGAGCAGGACTTTCTGTCCTGGTTCCAACTCTCTGTGGCGAGCGTGCTGGTCATACCCTCTCTTCTGGGCCTTCTGAAGGTTTGCCCTAGCTTCCTCTCGGTACCGCTCCAGCCTGTCCCAGCACTTCTTCACCAGGTCCAGTGGTCCCTGCACTGGCCACCCATAGAGGAGTTCGAATGGCAAGAAACCTGTCGATGCCTGAGGCACCTCCCTGTAAGCAAAAAGCAGAAAGGGTAACCACTTATCCCAGTCTTTACCAGTGTCGGCCACAAACTTCTTCCGCATGTTCTTGAGCGTTTGATTGAATCTCTCTACGAGCCCATCCGTTTGGGGATGGTAGTTAGTGGTCCTCAAGCCTTTAATGCCCAGCTGTTGGTGGAGTTGAACCATCAGTCGCGAAGTGAAGTTTGTCCCTTGGTCCGTCAGGATTTCATCTGGGATTCCTACATGAGAGAAGAGCTGAACAAGAGCACTGATTATTTTTGGAGTGGTTATGGAACGGAGTGGGAATGCTTCTGGGAACCGGGTGGCATAGTCACAGATCACCAATATATATACTAACCTGCGCTACTCTTCTCCAAGGGTCCAACAATGTCCATTGCAATTCTCTTGAATGGGGTAGAGATAACTGGCAGTGAACATAGAGGAGCCTGGTCAGACCTACGGACAGCACTGGTTTTCTGGCATGTGGGGCATGTTTTGCAGTATGTTTGTACATCAGTATACATGGAGGGCCAGAAGAAACGGGAGCCTAAGATAGGTCTTATGTTGCTCTAGATGGCCTGCCCATGGAACTGTATGTGCAAGGTTGAGAACAAGTGGTCTACATGTAGATGGCACCACTAACTTCCTGCTATCTGCTTCTGACCCAAGGTAGAGTATGTGGTTGTCTACTGTGTAAATTCCCCCACATGAAGATTGGCTGTCCCCAGCAAAGGCCTTGTCAAACAAACATTTCAAGGTTGCGTCAGACTTCTGCAGGGTAGCAAAATTTTGTGGAACATCCCATTGCACCTCTAACCCAGACACATCAACAACAGGTACAGGGGTCCCCACATACCTCTCAAGACGCCGCTGGCGGCGTGACTTCCTGGCCCTTTGGTTCCCCCCTCACACAGACTATCACACAAGTCAGGCAGAGGTTGTAAACCAGCTTTGGCCTGGGCACGGTGTCAATCATTGCAGTAAGACCTTTACCATTCACTTTTACCGGTACCAAGCCTGACCCTTCCCCACTCTGTCTATTCTGAACACCATCCCCCTCTCTGGGCACATAACAGTAACCTGAGAGCTTGGATTTACATAGTGGACACATTGAAGCTTTGTGTCCCTGCTGTCGGCAGTAAAAACAGGTCAGACCCCTCCCATCAGAGCGAACTGCATGATCCCTTACCTCCCTCCTCCCTCCTCCCAGACACATACCCAGAGTTACCTCCCCCATCTCTAATGTCTCTTGTGTCTCTGAAATTCCTTGGAGCGGGTGCTGCAGCTCGTGGTGGGCCCCGTTTATGTGCATTAGGGAGCAGCACACGAGGTGACCATTTTGGAGATCCTGGCGTGCCCAAAGTAAGTACTGCATTCATATGCCCTTATATGGGCATTTTCATAAGGGAGGGGTTCCAAATGAGGCACTCTGTCAAAACCACTTTTCCCAGGACAGAAATTCCTCGGGGTGTCGCCTGCCATATCTGTTCTGTTTTACTCACAGACAAATGGTTAACACTTTTAGAAAATTCAGAGTGTTTCCTATCCAATGGTACTAAATATGTGCATATCCTATTTTCTGGGCCTGAATGGGAGGCATTTTACTTTGGGCATGCCAGGGTCTCCAAAACGGTCACCTCGTGCGCTACTCCCTAAGAAGTGGATTCCACGCTTCAAGATTGTTTTGATAACGTGGACTGGGATGTGTTCCGGGTAGCCTCAGAGAATAACATTGATGTATACGCTGACTCGGTGAGCGAAGTGTATAGATGTTGTTCCCACTGTGACTATTAAAACCTAACCCAACCAGAACCGTGGATGGATGGCAGCATTCGCGCAAAACTGAAAGCACGTACCACCGCATTTAATAATGTTACGGCGACTGGGAATGTGGCTGAATANGGCAGAGTGAAAGATATACAGTAACTACCAGAGGGCAGAGTGAAAGATATACAGTAACTACCAGATGGCAGGGTGAAAGATATACAGTCACTACCAGAGGGCAGAGTGAAAGATATACAGTAACTATATATACAGTAACTACCAGATGGCAGAGTGGAAGATATACAGTAACTACCAGATAAAGTAATATGGATGTCGGTCATGTTCTTTAATCACCTCCATGTTGTTCTTTAACTGTAAAGTTTGTTGCTACACACACACACACACACACACACACACTCATAGGATATTACTGTCATATACATTGATAGGATATTACTGTGTTATGAATTGATAGGATATTACTGTGTTATGAATTCATAGGATATCACTGTGTTATAAATTAATAGGATATTACTGTGTTATAAATTAATAGGATATTACTGTGTTATGAATTGATAGGATATTACTGTGTTATGAATTAATAGGATATTACTGTGTTATGAATTCATAGGATATTACTGTGTTATGAATTCATAGGATATTACTGTGTTATGAATTCATAGCATATTACAGTGTTATGAATTCATAGGATATTACAGTGTTATGAATTAATAGGATATCACTGTCTCTAACTAGTCTTTAACTCGCTCCACTACCTATTTGCCATCTCTTTAATCTAAGATACAGGAAAGTGTGTGTCCTCAGGCCCGGATGGAAGCAAAAGTAATTCCGCTACAAAATTACCTAACTCTGAAATAGCACTGCTGGGTGATTTAAAAAGTAATAGTCAATCGATTAATTATATAATAATACTCTTAGCAAAAATGTTTCTCCATTTACAATATGTAGAATCTATGAGAATAGGTTCAGAACTTTTGTGAAACATCACAGCACAGTTGAAAAATATACGACAAATAGAATGTGGTGGTAGATTAGTGTGTAATAATGTGTTGTGTTATGTACTCTTTTATTGTATGTAATTGTGTAATCATGATTGGACCCCAAGGAGAGTAGCTGCTGCCTTGAGAGTAGGTAATGGGGATCCAGAATAAATACAAATACTACCTGTTATTTTTTTCTGGGGAGTGTATTAGTTCTGAATTCCTTTGAATATTCTAATAAAAATAATGTACATTTAAAAACAAAAACTTTTTGTAAAGAATTGAATAATAACTCAATGTTTTAAATTCATACCATTCTTGACTTGTACTTTAGCTCATTACTTTAGTGAGTTGCATATGAATGGAGATATTTAGAAAATAAAGATTCCTACCTTTCTGGTAACAGAAGTTAACCTTGCTGCTCTCAGAGTCTATGTTGGACTGATGAATTTCAACCCTGCTTTACTGTCAATGAGAACAGAGTGACTGAGTCAACAATTTATTTGATGAAAGAGGAAACACAGGTGTGTACGTCTCAAATGGCACCTCCTACATAGTTCACTCCTACATAGTTCACTTATGTCCTCTAATCAAAAAGAGTGTACTACAAAGTAAATAGTGTGCCATTTATAAGAGAATAGGGTGCCATTTATAAGGGAATATGGTGTCATTTATAAGAGAATAGTGTTCCATTTATAAGAGAATAGTTGCCATTATAAGGGGATAGGGTGCCATTTATAAGGGGATAGGGTGCCATTTATAAGGGGATAGGGTGCCATTTATTAGAGAATAGGGTGCCATTTATAAGAGAATGGGGTACCATTTATAAGGGAATGGTGTGCCATTAATAAGGGAATGGGGTGCCATTTATAAAGGAATAGAGTGCCATTTATAGGGTAATAGGGTGCATTTATAAGAGAATAGGGTGCCATTTATAAGGGAATAGGGTGCCATTTATAAGGGAATAGGGTGACATTTATGAAGCAAAAAACAAGAACTGCTCACATTCATTTATCTCTCACTAGCTCTACTACCTATTGTATGTACTCTTTAATCTCTGATTCTCTATCTCCTCTTTATCTCTACTACCTATTGTATCTCCTCTCTACAGTGGTGGAACATGACAAACTATGCTCTGTCTATTTTGTATTAACCTTAGAGAGCTGTCTCTTCTGTATTTGCTGATACAAACCGTCCTTGTCTGTTCTAGTCTTAAGACTGGTTGAAACCACAATATGTGAAACATACTGAGGAGAACAGAGAAGAGCATGATTAGCAGTATCATGACCTAATTATTCAGAATATACCCGGTGTCAGCAGATAGTTACGAAACTAGTGATTACCGTTTCTGTGTACCCACCCACTGTTTCCACACATCTGCTAAACTGACACGTAGACTAAATAGGTTGTACTTTTTCAGTGCTGGAAAAAGTACCCAATTGTCATACTTGAGTAAAAGTAAAGGTAGCTTTTTTAATTTAACCTTTATTTCACTAGGAAAGTCAGTTAAGAACAAATTCTTATTTACAATGACGGCCTACCAAAAGGCTAAAGTCCTCCTGTGGGGACGGGGGCTGGGATAAATATATATATATAAATATATGACAAATATAGGACAAAACACACATCACAACAAGAGAGACAACACAACACTACATAAAGAGAGAACTAAGACAACAACATAGCAAGGCAGCAGCACATGACAACAAAGCATGGTAGCAACACAACATGACAACAACACGGTAGCAAAACAACATGGTAGCAGCACAAAACATGGTACAAACATTACTGGGCACAGACAGCAGGACAAAGGGCAAGAAGGTAGAGACAACAATACATCACGTAAAGCAGCCACAACTGTCAGTAAGAGTGTCCATGATTGAGTCTTTGAATGAAGAGATTGAGATAAAACTGTCCAGGTTGAGTGTTTGTTGCAGCTTCTTCCATTCACGGAAGAGCAGCAGTACCGGGGGAATCCAGGCTCCCTGTGTGTCTGCAGAGCCCGGCACGGCCTGTTCCCGCTCCATGCATCAGGTCCCCTGTGCACATCGAGAAACCAGCACGTCCTGTCCCTGCTTCACGCACCAGGCCTCTAAGATGTCGTCCCAGCATCTTAGAGGCCTGGTGCGTGAAGCAGGGACAGGATGTGCCGGGCTCTCGATGCGCACAGGGGACCTGATGCGTAGAGCAGGGACAGGACGTGCCGGGCTCTCGATGCGCACAAGGGACCTGATGCGTGGAGCAGGGACAGGACGTGCCGGGCTCTCGATGCGTACAGGGGACCTGATGCGTGGAGCAGGGACAGGACGTGCCGGACGCTCGATGCGCACAGGGGACCTGATGCGTGGAGCAGGGACAGGACGTGCCGGGCTCGAAAGGCGCACAGGGGACCTGATGCGTGGAGCGGGAACAGGCCGTGCCGGGCTCTGCAGACGCCCAGGGAGCCTGGTGCGTGGAGCAGGGACAGGCCTCGTCGGGCTCTGAAGGCGCACAGGGGACCTGGTCCGTGGAGCAGGGACAGGACGTGCCGGGCTCTCAATGCGCACAGGGGACCTGGTGCGTGGAGCAGGAACAGGCTGTGCTGGGCTCGCGATGCGCACATGGGTTCTGGTGCGTTAAGCAGGAACAGGCCGTGCTGGGCTCACGATGCGCACTGGGATTCTGGTGCGGGGATCAGGAACAGGCCGTGCTGGGCTCGCGATGCGCACTGGGATTCTGGTGTGGGGAGCAGGAACAGGCCGTGCTGGGCTCGCGATGCGCACTGAGAATCTGGTGCGGGGAGCAGAAACAGGCCGTGCTGGGCTCACGATGCGCACTGGGATCCTGGTGCGGGGAGCAGGACCAGGCCGTGCTGGGCTCGCAATGCGCACAGGGGACCTGGTGCGGGGAGCCGCCACCCTTCTGCCAGGCTCTTCACTGACCCTCACAGATGAGAGGAGCTGGGATGTCGCGCACCGGGCTGTGGACGCGAACCGGAGACACAGTGCGCAGAGCCGGCGCAGGATATCCTGGTCCAAGGAGGTGCACCGGAGACCAGGAGCGCTGAGCCGACACCCTCCTTCCAGGCTGCACACTCCCCTTAGCTCGACAGATGCGGGAAGCTGGCACGTCGCACACCGGGCTGTGAACACGCACTGGTGACACCGTGCGTTTCACCGCCTCACACGGTGCCTTACCAGTGCGATGCTCCCTCTGGTAAGCACGGGGAGCTGGCCCAGGTCTCCAACCTGGCCCAGCCTAACTCCCCGTGTGCCCCCCCAAAAATAATTTTTGGGGCTGCCTCTTGGACTTAAATGCCAGCCGTGTTCCCGCATACTTCTCCTCGTAGAAGCGCCGCTCTGCCGCCGCTGCTTCCATCTCCACTCTGGGACGGCGATACTCCCCCTCCTGGCTCCAGGGTTCCTGCATGGTTGCACGCTGCTTGGTCCTTTTGTGGTGGAATATTCTGTCACGATCTTCAAGGATGGACCAAGGCGCAGCGTGCCGGGTTGAGTAAAAGATGTTAATTTGGTTTAACCTCTAGGGGATCATTGCACGACTTGACCGTTTTGGAGAGCCTGGCGTGCCCAAAGTAAAATGCCTCCCATTCAGGCCCAGAAAATAGGATATGCACATATTTGGTACCATTGGATAGGAAACACTCTGAATTTTCCAAAACTGTTAACATTTTGTCTGTGAGTAAAACAGAACGGATATGGCAGGCAAAACCCTGAGGAATTTCTGTCCTGGAAAAAGTGGTTTTGACACATTGCCTCATTTGGAACCCCTCCCTTATGAAAATGCCCATATAAGGGAATGCAGTACCTATTGCTTCCTCTGGATGTCAACAGTCTCAAGAAAGTGTTCTGATTCATTTTAGATGCTTTTAGAGCAGAGAAGAAGAGGAATAACGAAGTGCCCCCAGAGATGTCCTTACAAGAAAATGCGCGCTCCCGGCAGGCACGTTCTTTGTTTTTTTCCTTTCTTATCGCCCAGTTTATATTCCGTTTGAAATATTATGCTATTTATACATAAAAGTGTTCCTAAGGATACATTTACAATGATGTTTGATTGTTCTTGGACAAGTTTATAGGTATAGGTTGAACGAGTTCTCTTCACGTTTCAATGGAGCAGTCAACGCTGTTTTTTCTGATTATAAAGCGCCAACCAAACAGAGATTTATGGATATAATACATTACTTTTTCTAATAAAAGAACCATGGATTGTCTTTGTTGGACACTTGGGAAGCCCTCAGCAGTTCTTCAAAAGGTAATTGATTTGTTTTCGCTGTGAAATGTGTTTTCTGTGAACTGTGGAGGCTTATGAAATTATGGTAATGGAAAAAATATGTTAGGTGCTACCCTCAAACAATCAAATGTGGTGCTTTCGCCATAAAGCCTTTTTGAAATCTGACAACGCTGTGATATTGCCAAGAAGCAGAGCTTTTGATGACTATGAAACACTTGTATATTGATGCATGTTTAATAATTCAACTTTTGGATTTTGAATTTGGCGCCTTGCATTTCACCTGGTAGTGTCGGGAGTAGCGCCCCAGCGCCCCACCGCTCCCTAAGAAGTTAACACTGCTGGACTGGTCTGATGCTGGGGCTGGCCTCATCACTGCTTGGGGACCCTGCTGCGTCGAGCCTTTGTCGTCCTGGTGTTTGCAGACCCAATCTTGGGCTCTCACTGACGAGTTCTGCCTGGTGAGGAGCTGTGAGGATAGATTGGAGGCCCCGGAACTCCTGCTTGAGGTCTTGGTCCCTCCTCTCAAGGCAGGTGAAAAGTTGCTGGAAAAGGGCTACCATGGTTGGGTGTGGTTCTGGTCCCCCAACTGCTCTTTCAGTCAGCTGGTCTTTTATGGCTGTATCTGCCGGTTCAACCGGCAGCTCAAGCAGTTCTGGTTGTGTTTGGCCCCTTGGTCGGGCTCCTAGTTTTTTATAATTTACCTCTTCACCAGACGATTCCATGGTATTCCACCCCGTTTCAACTTTATGTACCTTTTCTGACAGTTGATGCTGCTGCTGAGAACGCAATCCTGTACGCGTTCCCTTACATCTCTTTTTGGAATTCACTGATTTGCGGTGCGCCATCCCACTTCTGACACCATATGTCACAGTAGAGTAGGCCAGAAGGCCAAACTGGAAAACCTAACCTCCATCAAAACAAAAAGTTGGCGGAGCCGCAACAGTTCTTCTGTGCAAGGGTGTTA
This sequence comes from Hucho hucho, assembly GCA_003317085.1. Taxonomy (NCBI): domain Eukaryota; kingdom Metazoa; phylum Chordata; class Actinopteri; order Salmoniformes; family Salmonidae; genus Hucho; species Hucho hucho. The sequence goes on along the minus strand of QNTS01004190.1, from coordinate 53,005 downwards.
ACTTACAAAGTGATTTGCGAAAAAACAACAACAGTACTGCCATCAAAAGTATACCTAAAACCATGCTGCCCCATCCAGAGCTCAATACAAAATGGCCTCTCCCTTGAACTGAAAGAGAGGCTCCTTTTGTAGGGGAAGCCCCTCCCCCTTAGAACATAGCCAACACTAATTAATTAAGCAATTATCTTCATTAAGCAATTACCTTTATCAAAGCCTACATTCAGCTAAACATACAGAATTACATACATTGAGACACGTTTTTCAAGATACCATATACTAATCTAACATTCACAAAATCACATCACTACTGACATGGTCTTTCAATATGCCAATTGACATTAATGAGCCATTCGGGTCAGGCACTACAAAGTCAGCCCGATTGCTTAGCTCGGGTCCTTATCCAGCATCCCGGAATCTACAGAGATGGAGAGAGAGAGAAACAGAACCAAACAACACGTAACATTGATAAGTATAATAAACGTTGCTTAAATAAACATGAACACTTGTCTGTATTCTTTATACCCTAACCTGTTAGTGACGGGAGGTAACTATGAAATGTATGTACTAATATAGACATGAACTTGTGTGTCGACCCACATTGTTAAGGTATCTGAAAAGGGAGCAGGGAGGCGCGATGAACGTGTGTTAGTGTACCAAATGCTGCCCGCGACCAGTGACGGACTTCACTGTCACACGGTAACACACTGGATAATTGCTACTCTAACTTCCGCGATGCATGCAAGGCCCTCCCCCGTCCTCCTTTTGGAAAATCTGACCACGACTCCATTTTGTTGCTCCCTTCCTATAGGCAGAAACTCAAACAGGAAGTGCTCGTGCTTAGATCTATTCAATGCTAGTCTGACCAATCGGATTCCATGCTTCAAGATTGTTTTGATAACGTGGACTGGGATGTGTTCCGGGTAGCCTCAGAGAATAACATTGATGTATACACTGACTCGGTGAGCAAAGTGTATAGGAGATGTTGTTCCCACTGTGACTATTAAAACCTAACCCAACCAGAACCGTGGATGGATGGCAGCATTCGCGCAAAACTGAAAGCACGTACCACCGCATTTAATAATGTTACGGCGACTGGGAATGTGGCCGAATACAAACAGTGTAGTTATTCACTCGGTAAGGCAATCAAACAAGCAAAATGTCAGTATAGAGACAAAGTGGAGTCGCAATTCAACGGCTCAAACAAGAGATGTATGTGGCAAGGTGTACAGACAATCACAGATTACAAAAGGAAAACCAGCCCTGTCACGGACATAGACGTCTTGCTTCCAGACAAACTTAACACCTTCTTTGCCTGCTTTGAGGATAATACAGTGCCACTGACGCAGCCCACTACCAAAGACTGTGGGCTCTCCTTCTCCGTGGCCGACGTGAGTAAAACATTTAAAGGTGTTAACCCTTGCAAGGCTGCCGGCCCAGACCACATCCCTAGCCGCGTCCTCAGAGCATGTGCAGACCAGCTGGCTGGTGTGTTTATGGAAATATTCAATCAATCCCTATCCCAGTCCGCAGTCCCCACATGCTTCAAGATGGCCACCATTATTCCTGTACCCAAGAAGCAAAGGTAACTGAACTAAATGACTATCACCCCATAGCACTCACTTCTCTCGTCATGAAGTGCTTTGAGAGACTAGTCAAGGATCATATCGGCTCCACCCTACCTGTCACCCTAGACCCACTTCAATTTGCTTACCGCCCCAATAGGTCCACAGACGATGCAAACGCCATCACACTGCACACTGCCCTATCCCAACTGGACAAGAGGAATACCTATGTAAGAATGCTGTTCATTGACTATAACTTAGCATTCAACACCATAGTATCCTCCAAGCTCATCATTAAGCTTGAGGCCCTGGGTCTCAACCCCGCCCTGTGCAATTGGGTCCTGGACTTCCTGATGGGCCGCCCCCAGGTGGTGAAGGTAGGAAAAAACATCTCCACCCCGCTGATCCTCAACACTGGGGCCCCACAAGGGTGCGTTCTCAGCCCNGCAGCCCACTACCAAAGACTGTGGGCTCTCCTTCTCCGTGGCCGACGTGAGTAAAACATTTAAAGGTGTTAACCCTTGCAAGGCTGCCGGCCCAGACCACATCCCTAGCCGCGTCCTCAGAGCATGTGCAGACCAGCTGGCTGGTGTGTTTATGGAAATATTCAATCAATCCCTATCCCAGTCCGCAGTCCCCACATGCTTCAAGATGGCCACCATTATTCCTGTACCCAAGAAGCAAAGGTAACTGAACTAAATGACTATCACCCCATAGCACTCACTTCTCTCGTCATGAAGTGCTTTGAGAGACTAGTCAAGGATCATATCGGCTCCACCCTACCTGTCACCCTAGACCCACTTCAATTTGCTTACCGCCCCAATAGGTCCACAGACGATGCAAACGCCATCACACTGCACACTGCCCTATCCCAACTGGACAAGAGGAATACCTATGTAAGAATGCTGTTCATTGACTATAACTTAGCATTCAACACCATAGTATCCTCCAAGCTCATCATTAAGCTTGAGGCCCTGGGTCTCAACCCCGCCCTGTGCAATTGGGTCCTGGACTTCCTGATGGGCCGCCCCCAGGTGGTGAAGGTAGGAAAAAACATCTCCACCCCGCTGATCCTCAACACTGGGGCCCCACAAGGGTGCGTTCTCAGCCCTCTCCTGTACTCCGTGTTCACCCACGACTGCGTGGCCATGTACTCCTCCAACTCAATCATCAAGTTTGCAGACGACACAACAGTAGTAGGCTTGATCACCAACAACGATGAGGCAGCCTATAGGGAGGAGGTGAGGGCAATCAGAGTGTGGTGTCAGGAAAACAACCTCTCACTCAATGTCAGCAAAACAAGAGATGATCGTGGACTTCAGGAAACAGCAAACGGAGCACACCCCCAATCCACATTGACGGGACAGCAGTGGAGAAGGTGGAAAGTTCCTCAGCGTATAGTTGAAGTTGAAGGTTTACATACACTAAGGTTGGAGTCATTAAAACTCGTTTTCAACCACTCCACAAATTTCTTGTTAATAAACTATAGTTTTGGCAAGTCGGTTAGGACATCTACATTGTGCATGACACAAGTAATTTTTCCAACAATTGTTTACAGACAGATTATTTCACTTATAATTCACTGTATCACAATTCCAGTGGGTCAGAAGTTTACATACACTAAGTTGACTGTGCCTTTAAACAGCGTTGAAAATTCCAGAAAGTTATGTCATGGCTTTAGAAGCTTCTGATAGGCTAATTGACATAATTTTAGTCATTTGGAGGTGTACCTGTGGATGTATTTCAAGGCCTACCTTCAAACTCAGTGCCTATTTGCTTGACGTCATGAGAAACTCAAAAGAAATCAGCCAGCCAAGAAAACAAAATGTAGACCTCCACAAGTCTGGATCATCCTTGGGAGCAATTTCCAAACGCCTGAAGGTACCATTTTCAGCTGTACAAACAATAGTACACAAGTATATACACCATGGGACCACGTAGCCGCCATACTGCTCAGGAAGGAGACGCGTTCTGTCTCCTAGAGATGAACGTACTTTGGTGCAAAATGTGCAAATCAATCCCAGAACAACAGCAAAGGACCTTGTGAAGATGCTGGAGGAAACAGGTAGAAAAGTATCTATATCCACATTAAAACGAGTCCTATATAGACATAACCTGAAAGGCAGCTCAGCAACAAAGAAGCCACTGCTCCAAAACCGCCATATAAAAATCCAGACTACGTACTTTTTGAAGAAATGTCCTCTGGTCTGATGAAACAAAAATAGAACTGTTTTCCCATAATGACCATCGTTATGTTTGGAGGAAAAAGGGGAAAACTTGCAAGCCAAAGAACACCATACCAACCGTGAAGCACGGGGGTGGCAGCATCATGTTGTGGGGGTGCTTTGCTGCAGGAGGTCAAGAAGTTAAAGCTTGGTCGTAAAAGGGTCTTCCAAATGGACAATGACCCCAAGCATACTTCCAAAGTTGTGGCAAAATGGCTTAAGGACAACAAAGTCAAGGTATTGGAGTGGCCATCACAAAGCCCTGACCTCAATCCTATAGAAAATTTGATGGCAGAACTGAAAAAGCGTGTGCGAGCAATGAGGCCTACAAACCTGACTCGGTTACACCAGCTCTGTCAGGAGGAATGGTCCAAAATTCACCCAACTTATTGTGGGAATCTTGTGGAAGGCTACCCGAAACGTTTGACCCAAGTTAAACAATTTAAAGGAAATGCTACCAAATATTAATTGAGTGTACGTAAACTTCTGACCCACTGGGAATGTGATGAAATAAATAAAAGCTGAAATAAATAATTCTCTCTCTATTATTCTCACATTCTTAAAATAAAGTGGTGATCCTAACTGACAGAATTTTTACTAGGATGAAATGTCAGGAATTGTGAAAAACTGAGTTAAATGTATTTGGCTAAGGTGTATGTAAACTTCCGACTTCAACTGTATCTAGTGTATCCTACACTATCTATTCTATACTATCTATTGCATCTTAGCCGCTCTGACACTGCTCATCCATATATTTATATGTATATATATTCTTATTCCTTTCCTTTACTAGATTTGTGTGTATTAGGTATTGTTGTGGAATTGTTCCTTTACTAGATTTGATTACTAGATTACTAGATAAGATGTTAACTGTTAGATACTGCTGCACTGTCGGGTCTAGAAGCACAAGCATTTCACTACACTCACAATAACATCTGCTAATCATGGGTATGTGACCAATAAAATTTGATTTGATTTTGATTTATCTCTAACTAGTTCTACTACCTATTGTCTCTACTCTCTGATTCTCTATCTCCTCTTTATCTCTGACTAGCTCTACTACCTATTCTATCTACTCTCTGATTCTCTATCTCCTCTTTATCTCTGACTAGCTCTACTACCTATTGTATCTACTCTCTGATTCTCTATCTCCTCTTTATCTCTAACTAGCTCTACTACCTATTCTATCTACTCTCTGATTCTCTATCTCCTCTTTATCTCTAACTAGCTCTACTACCTAACTCTGCAAATAGCACTGCTGGGTGATTTAAAAAGTCATAGTCAATCGACCAATAATATAATAATATAATAGTTATCTTGTGTTTTTTTTTAGTCCCATCCTTCAGCCCCACTGAACCCCTCCAATCTATCTATGAACACCATCCAGTGTTGATTTCTATTTCCTATATATTTTCAACTGTGCTGTGATGTTTAATAAAAGTTCTGAACCTTTCTACTCTCATAGTTTCTACGGATTGTAAATTAAAGGTACAATATTTTGCTTAGAATGTTAATAGATCAATTATATTATACAATTTTATTTCACAGTAAACAAATGAACAACTGACTAAGTATGCTAATAGGGAGGGAGGGACACTCAACATGTACAGCACTTACAGAGATGACTGATGATTGGCTGAAATAAATAGATAATAAGAAGCTCGTAGTAGTGGTTTTGTTAGACTTCAAAGCAACTTTTGATATTATCAATCATAATCTGTTATGGCTTTATATTCCCTGCTATATCGTGGATCGAGATTTTCCTGTCTAACAGAACACAGAGGGTGTTCTTTATTGGAAGCCTCTCCAACATACTCCAGGTAGAGTCAGCCATTTCCCAGGGCAGTTGTTTAGGCCCCTTAATATTTTCAAATATTTACTGCTGACCTGACACTGGTGCTGAGTAAAGCCTGTGTATGTATGTATGGTGATGACTCCATATTATACACGTCAGCTACCACAGGATGTGAAATCACTGGGGAGAGGTCTGTCCGTAATAAAGCATAGCTCTGCTTTCCTGACATCGCTATAAACAAATGAAGTCCTACAGGCCCTAGTTTTGTCTCACCTGTACTAATGTCCAGTCATATGGTCTAGTGCCACAAAGAGGGACATAGGCAAATTACAATTAGCCCAGAACAGAGCAGCATGGCTGGCCCTTTAACATGGACATACCACATGAATAATATGTGACTCGCTTCAGGAAATATGTTGTTACTTCAAGTGAGGCAAAATACCTTATGGAACATGTGAACTTTCATGTGCCTTAATAACAAACGTGTATGCCATCTATAAATAAGAATAAAATTGTTAAATGACAAGCCTAGTTGGTTTAGCCACGGAAAAAGACTAGCCATTATCGTCTGAGATAATGTATGGGCTGGACATGCAGAGAGATGAGATTGGATTGGTCTGCCATGTAGCACGCTTCTGCCTGTAATATAAGCTGCTCAGTATCTGTGGGCAATCATTTCTAACACAGCATTTTTAACGATATTACGAAGAACAACAAAAAACACGTGTCTCCAGATTACATCTTCAAACTAAGTGCAACTATGGCATCCGTGACAAAAAGGGAGAAACGTTCATCAGCTACATTTTCATATATCATATTTTTCTAATTTTGTCAGAAAGTGGATTTCATTGCAAGTTAATTTGTACTGTTAGCTAGCTAACGTTCGCTGGCAGGCTGGCTCGCTATCTAACGTTACGTGTAGGATCTGTGTACTAATGTTATTCTTATCTCAGATCCATTTGCATTGCCAGTTATAGCCTAATGTTAGCTAGCTAACTACAATTTAACATACATGGTTAGCATTAGCTACCTATAGATTCATGCAGAGTAGTAATGTTATGAGTTAAGATTATGGTTCATTGTTTAGATAGCTAGCTACATGTCTACACAAAAGACTCAACTATGCAACCAGCTATGTCACTGTAGAGTTTACACCTTTTGTATGATGTGCATGTGACAAATAAACTTTGATTTTATTTGACATAGTGTGTTTACCAGAGACGGTAATGTGAATAGGGTGCCATTTAAAGGGTGCCATTTATAAGAGAATAGGGTGCCATTTATAAGGTACCATTTATAATATAATAGTGTGCCATTTATAAGAGAATAGTGTGCCATTTATAAGAGAATAGGGTGCCATTTACAAGGGAATAGGGTGCCATTTATAAGGGAATATGGTGCCATTCATAAGGGAATAGGGTGCCATTTATAAGGGAATAGGGTGCCATTTACAAGGGAATAGGGTGCCATTTATAAGGGAATAGGGTGCCATTTATAAGGGAATAGTGTGCCATTTATATGTGAATAGGGTGCCATTTATGACGTAAAATACAAGAACTGCTCACACACACTTGTATCTCTCACTAGCTCTACTACCTATTGTATCCACTCTCTATAGTGGTGGAGCATGACAAACTAGGCTCTGTCTATTCTGTACTAACCTAAGAGAACTGTCTCTTCTGTGTTTCTCTACTGATACACATCGTCCTTGTCTGTTCAAGTCATAAGACTGGGTGAAACCACAATATGTGACACATCCTGTTACTCTATAGGATCCCAATTGTGTGAAAACATGCTGAGGAGAACAGAGAATAGCATGATTAGCAGTCATATGATCTAACCATTCAGACTATAACCTGTCAGCAGATAGTTATGAAACTATCACTGGTGTGGAGAGGAGTAGGCAGGAGACAGTCGCTGGTTTAGAACTACTGAATTTATTGAAGCACCATAGATCAAAGCAGGACGAAACCCAAACGCTGTTGTGCTCAAAAAATATATCCTCAGAAACAAACAGGCACAGGGCGAACCCAAAGTGCAAAATATAAAGTACTCAGGAAATAGTAGGAGAGATTCCTCTCAGGAAAACAAGTAACATTCACAATGACAGACAAAGACAAATGGCAGAGGGAGTATATATACAGTGATCGAGTGGGGATTGGAACCAGGTGTGTGTAATGATGTTTTGTTAGACTTCAGAGCAGCTTTTGATATTATCGATCATAATCTGTTATGGCTTTATATTCCCTGCTATATCGTGAATCGAGAGTTACCTGTCTAACAGAACACAGAGGGTGTTCTTTAATGGAAGCCTCTCCAACATAATCCAGGTAGAGTCAGCCATTTCCCAGGGNACAAAGACAAATGGCAGAGGGAGTATATATACAGTGATCGAGTGGGGATTGGAACCAGGTGTGTGTAATGATGTTTTGTTAGACTTCAGAGCAGCTTTTGATATTATCGATCATAATCTGTTATGGCTTTATATTCCCTGCTATATCGTGAATCGAGAGTTACCTGTCTAACAGAACACAGAGGGTGTTCTTTAATGGAAGCCTCTCCAACATAATCCAGGTAGAGTCAGCCATTTCCCAGGGCAGTTGTTTAGTCCCCTTGATTCTTTAACTTTACTAATGACCTGCCACTGGCGCTGAGTAAAGCCTGTGTATCTATGTATGGTGATGAATCAACATTATGCACGTCAGCTACCACAGCAAGTGAAATCACTGCAACACTTAACAAAGAGCTGTGGTCAGTTTAAGAATGGGTTGCAAGTAATCAGCTAGTACTAAATATTTTCAAAAACTAAAATCCTTGTATTTGGGACAAACCATTCACTAAACCCTGAACCTCAACTAAATATTGTGATGAATAACCCTGGATTCTAAACTTTCATGGTCAAAACATATTGATGGAATGGTATCTAAGTTGGGGCGAGGTCTGTCCGTAATAAAGCAATGCTCTGCTTTCTTGACATCGCTATAAACAAATCAAGTCCTACAGGCCCTAGTTTTGTCTCACCTGGACTAATGTCCAGTCATATGGTCTACTGCCACATAGAGGGACATAGGCAAATTACAATTAGCCCAGAACAGAGAACATGGCTGGCCCTTTAACATGGACATACCACATGAATAATATGTGACTCGCTTCAGGAAATATGTTGCGCGTCACTACTTCACGTGAGAGGCTAAATGCATTTTGGGGCAGAAATGCCTTCTGGAACATGTGAACTTTCATGTGCCTTAATAACAAACTTGTATGCCATCTATAAATACAAATAAAATTGTTAAATTACAAGCCTAGTTGGTTTAGCCATGGAAAAAGTCAGGAACCTTCCCTGTAGCCATTATCTACTGAGATAATGGAAGGGCAGGACATGCCGAGAGATGATTTCAGATTGGTCAGCCATGTAGCACGGCTTCTGTCTATAACATGAGCTGCTCAGTATCTATGGGTAATTATTTCTATCACTGCTTTTTTAACAATATCACAAAGAACTGCAAGAAACACTTGTCTCCAGATAACATGTTCAAACTAAGTGCAACTATGGCATCCGTGACAGAGAGGGAGAAACGTTCATCCATGTATATGGGTAAGAGAGTCTAGCTAGCTACATGTTCAGATATATGTTTCTAAATTTGTCAGAAAGTGGATTTCATTGCAAGTTAATGTGTACTGTTAGCTAGCTAACGTTCGCTGGCAGGCTGGCTCGCTATCTAGCGTTACGTGTAGGATCTGTGTTCTACTTTATTCTTATCTCAGATCCATTTGCATTGCTAGCTATAGCCTAATGTTAGCTAGCTAGCTAACATTGAACCTAGTTGGTTAGCTTTAGCTACCTGTAGATTCATGCAGAGTAGTAACGTTATGAGTTGGGATTATGGTTCATTGTTTAGCTAGCTAGCTACATGTCTACACAAAAGACTCAACTATGCAAGTAACTATTTCACTGTAGAGTTTACACCTTCTTTAACGTGTGACAAATAAACTTCGATTTTATTTGATATAGTGTGTGTTTACCAGAGACGGTAATGTGACTAGCGTGCCATTTATAGGGTGCAATTTATAAGGTACCATTTATAAGTGTCACGATCCAAGGGAGGAGAGGACCAAGGAGCAGCGTGTGTTGCGTTCCACATCTTTTTAATTGAAAGAATAAAAAAAGAACAAACGGATCGTCACATACGGTGTACATACAACGAAACACATTCAATATCCCACAACACAGGTGGGGGAATGAACAAACTAAATAGGATTCCCAATTAGATGCAACGACTAACAGCTGCCTCTAATTGGGAACCAAACCAAAACCAACATAGACAACGCTAGAAACCCCTAGTCACGCCCTGACCTAACACACCATAGAGAAACCCAGAGGGCTCTCTTTGGCCAGGGCGTGACAATAAGAGAATAGGGTGACATTTCTAAGATAATAGGGTGCCATTTATAAGGGAATAGGGTGCCATTTCTAAGGGAATAGGGTGCCATTTCTAAGATAATGGGGTGCCATTTATAAGGGAATAGGGTGCCATTTATAAGAGAACAGGGTGCCAGTGATAAAATAATAGGGTGCCATTTATAAGGGAATAGGGTGCCATTTATAAGTGAATAGGGTGCCATGTATGACACAAAATAGAATAACTGCTCACAAACACCTTTGTCTCTCACTAGCTCTACTACCTATTGTATCTACTCTCTACAGTGGTTGAACATGACAAACTAGGCTCTGTCTATTTATCTTTTATTGTTTCACCTTTATTTAACCAGGTAGGCCAGTTGAGAACAAGTTCTCTTACAACTGCGACCTGGCCAAGATAAAGCAATGCAGTGCGACAAAAACAACACAGAGTTACACATGGGATAAACAAATGTACAGTCAATAACACAATACTACTATAACACAATACTACTATAAAAAATAATACTATTCTGAATTAACCTTAGAGAACTGTCTTTTCTGTGTTTCTCTACTGCTACAGATTGTCCTTGTCTGTTCAAGTCATAAGACTGGGTGAAACCACAGTACGTAACACATCCTGTTACTCTATAGGATCCCAATTGTGTGAAACATGCTGAGTAGAACAGAGAATAGCATGATTAGCAGTCATATGATCTAACCATTCAGACTATACCCTGTCAGCAGATTGTTAAAGAAACTGTCACTGGTGTAGAGAGGAGTAGGCAGGAGGCAGTCACTGGTTTAGAACTACTGAATTTATTTAAGCACTATAGATCAAAGCAGGACGAAACCCAAACGCTGTTTGCTCAAAATATATCTTCATAAACAGGGGGGTTGATAATGGTGGTGAATCTCTAGTTTGTTATTGAGAGGTTTATAATGGTGATGAATCTCTAGTTTGTTATTGAGAGGTTTATAATGGTAATGAATCTCTAGTTTGTTATTGACAGGTTTATAATGGTGATGATCTCTAGTTTGTTATTGAGAGGTTTATAATGGTGGTGAATCTCTAGTTTGTTATTGAGAGGTTTATAATGGTGATGAATCTCTAGTTTGTTATTGAGAGGTTTATAATGGTGGTGAATCTCTAGTTTGTTATTGAAAGGTTTATAATGGTGGTGAATGTCAGTGGAAGGTCAACAGTACCTGTAGAGGTGACATCTGTTGGTGAGGATGTGGATGAATGAGAAGTGCTATAAGAGAACTATAACATGCAACAGTTGTCGTGTCTTTGCTATGCCGGATTAAGTGATATGACAAGCTAGTCTATAGAATCATTTCTCTGTAATTAATATTACCTGATTAAACTAATCATGTAAATGTAATTAACTAGAAAGTTGGGGCACCACGAAAGAATCTTTATAGAGCTGTTATCTTCCGAATAAACTCTTAAAGACCTGGTAATCTTATACATCAATAGCAGTCAATTATTAATCGTCACCTTATTCAGTCTCATCTGAACATCGTAGAATTCTTGGTTATCTTCACGAACCCTGGCTAACAAGTTGAATCAGCAATACAAAATTTGGTTTAATTATTTATTTACTAAATACCTAAATAATCACACAGATCTACATATACACAGGCTGGATCATACATCGATTACTAATTATGTCATTCAAGAAAACGTCCCTGGTGGACGGAACCGATATAACAGCTGGTTACACAAAGACGGGGTTGGGTTTGAATGAAAGCGCGGGAAGACTGAGGAACAAAAGTATTGGGTCTCTATCGGACCTCATGAAGCTATGCTATCATAAATACAGAATCTTATGCATTCTAAATAACCGCCCATTTGGAAAAGAAAAATGCAAGAAATATTTACTCTGAGCTGCGTTCGATAGATTGGTCATAGATGGAAGGCTGGATTGCCCAGCAGAGACCTCGTCTCCTTTTAAGAATATGTCTTGTGGTAGAATGGGTACGTTGTAGTACCGTTATCATGTGGTATAATGGATACGTTGTAGTACCCTGTCTTTCTGAAGAATTTGTCCGTCCTTTCCTAGGCCACTCACGTTTACAGCTGCTGCTAACTCGACGTCTAGGATGTATCACTTCTTTAGTGAATAAGAGTTCAAAGTTCATACCAAGTTGCCATACTATAAGCTCATGCTATATTCAGGCTGGTATAGTCGAAATTCATCCTTCCTGCGTGTAATCGTCACCTCCACGTTGAACACGATGTTAATTTCGTTAGGTTATTGTCGTTCAACCATTCCCAACCTGAGCTCACGCTGAGGTTGGCTTAGTTCTGTAGTTGATATTATTAGCCCTTTTAAACGTATGGACAGAAGTTCTCACGTCCTCGGGAACATACGATGATTTTTCGTCAACAGGCTTTTGTAGTGGTGGAGAGAAGGGTGTGTTTCATAGTTCACAAGCAATGTCTGTTCACATGGGAGGTGCCACTGAGTTGAGCCTAGTCCACTTGTGAAAACCAATTCTGTCATTTAGAAGCTAAAATTACATTTAATCTTTTCACAAATAGTTTCATATTTAAACGTTTAAATTGCACAACAATTCCATATGAATCTGATAACTAGAATGTGTAGACTTTCCAAGATACAGTCATCCTATCATCAGTAATAATGTCTCAGACAACTGATCTGACATCATATTCTTTAAGTACCAAATGATATTTTCAACTGGTTGGACTACCGAAATATGGTTCCATTCTCCATTCTTTTGATGTTACCAGACTCTCTATGTTAACAAAGGGTTTTCCAAGAGTCAAATCTGTAGAGTAGAGAGAGGAAGGGGGGGGGGGTGTATTTATGGGGGTCATAAACCTCACCAACAGGGCAACGTCATGACACAGCACTCCTGCTCCGAGTTCATTTGATTGGATTTGAGCTCTGAATGTCTGTTACCTGTCCATTCCATACATGTTCAGTACATTACTTTACTTTCAGAAGAAGATCCAACTCTTTAACAACAGTCAGCAAGAACAACTGAAATGTTGGGAAGTAGTTTTATAGGACTGGAAATCCATACATTCTGCTGTCTGGAACACAAAGCCAGAGTCAGTATCTATGATCTGACATGGAGTGTGAAGATACTGAGGTCACAGCTAAAGAAATATCTAAAGTTGTAATCTATGGCTTATCGATATTAATTACTGTTGGGTTGATCATATATCCATCTGTAACATCAGTGGAGAGGATGTACAGTGGCAAGAAAAAGCATGTGAACCCTTTGGAATTACCTGGATTTCTGCATAAATTGGACATAATATTCAATCTGATCTTCATGACAACAATAGACAAACACAGTCTGCTTAAACTAATAACAAACAATTATACGTTTTCATGTCTTTATTGAACACACCTTGTAAACATTCACAGTGTAGGGTGGAAAAAGTATGTGAACCCTTGGATTTAATAACTGGTTGACCCTCCTTTGGCAGCAATAAACTCAACCAACTGTAAGCTGTTGCGGATCAGACCTCCACAACGGTCAGGAGGAATTTTGGACCATATATCTTTACAAAACTGTTTCAGTTCAGCAAAATTCTTAATATATCTAGTGTGATCCGCTCTCGAGGTCATGCCACAGAATTTTAGGACTGGGCCACTCCAGAAGGCGTATTTTCTTCTCTTGAAGCCATTCTGTTGTTGATTTGCTTCTGTGTTTTGGGTTGTTGTCCTGTTACATCACTCAACTTCTGTTGAGCTTCAATTGGCGGACAGATAGCCTTACATTCTCCTGCAAAATGTCTTGATAAACTTGGGAATTCATTTGTACGTCAATGATAGCAAGCTGTCCAGGCCCTGAACACCATTCTTGTTTAGTGTTTTATATATCATAGACTCGTCAACAGAGATGTTAGCATGTTCCAGAGATTTCTGTAAGTCTTTAGCTGACACTAAGATTCTTCTTAACCTAATTGAATATTCTGCACTGTGCTCTTGCAGTCATCTTTGCAGGACAGCCGCTCCTAGGGAGAGTAGCAACAGTGCTGAACTTTCTCCATTTATATACACAATTTGTCTTACCGTGGACTGATGAAGATCAAGGCTTTGAGATACTTTTGTAACCCTTTCCAGCTTTTTGCAAGTCAACAATTCTTAATCTTAGGTCTTCTGAGATCTCTTTTGTTCGAGGCATGGTTCACAGGCATTTTGTGAGTGTGTTTTATAGGGCAAGGCAGCTCTAACCAACATCTTCAATCTCGTCTCATTGATTGCACTCCAGGTTAGCTGACTCGACTCCAATTAGCTTTTGGAAAAGTCATTAGCCTAGGGGTTCACATACTTTTTCCAACCTACACTAGACAAGAAAAATACAATAATTTGTGTGTTATTAGTTTAAGCACACTGTTTGTCTATTGTTGTGACTAAGATGAAGATCACAGATTTATGCAGAAATGCAGGAAACTCCAAAGGGTTCACATACTTTTTCTTGCCGCTGTATATATCCATCTGTAATATCTGTGGAGAGGATGTCTGCTTTCTTCAGGGTTAGATTGCAGTGAGTAGTTGTTTCAAATAAGGTTTCTTCGTCGCCTCTCCTCCTGCACCTTGAGAGAAGCGACAATGGACAGAACTTGTGCGTCAATAAAATACATGTTGTTTGCAGGTCATATGTTTCATTGAAATACATATCTGCTTTGTTAGATTCAATCAGCTGTGTTTACCTTAGTTTGACTTGATTAATGGAACCAATGAAACTGTCAAAGCTAAATCAAGTGCACATCAAGTCCTTTCATGTAATTACTTGACTCTGGTTCAATATCAACAAGTATTTGAACATGCATTCGAGGCACAGGGAACATTTTATTGTTTCCATGTCATGTGTTTGACACTGCCAGCTTGATGGAATTCCAGCCAGATAGAAGTGGGATTTGAAATGTTATGCTTACCTCCCTGATCACAACATTTCTGGGAAGCAACAACATTCAGGATGGCTCTCTCTCTCTCTCTCGAGAGAGAGAGAGAGAGAAGGTTGGTAGAATAACAACACATGAGCATCTATAGGAACGGAAGGTGAGTCTTCATCCTTGACATCACCATAAACAGAGAATCCAGTGATGTTTATTATGATGGGTGTTTCTGTTAACTCAAGAGGGAGAAACTCAATGATGTCAGTCACATGGACTACAGACAGGAAGTGACATCCAACACAAGGGAAAGAAAAGGAACATGTAGAGCTGTCTCTGACCAACAAGACAAACAAAACAACGCTGAGACTAGCAGGAAATAAAATACATACAAATTATTCAATAAACAGCAAGTCATTCACAAATAATTAGAATGTTATTTTAGAAGAGTCCTGAAACATGAAAAGTGAAATTAGCCCTTCATGATATTATTACTCACTATTGTAGATTTATTTATTTCACCTTTATTTAACCAGGTAGGCAAGTTGAGAACAAGTTCTCATTTACAACTGCGACCTGGCCAAGATAAAGCACAGCAGTTCGACACATACGACAGAGTTACACATGGAGTAAAACAAACATACAATCAATAATACAGTAGAAAAAAACAAATCTATATACAAAGAGTGCAAATGAGGTAGTAGAAGGAAGGTAAGGCAATAAATAGGCCATGGTGGCAAAGTAATTACAGTATAGCATTTAAACACAAATGGTAGATGTGCAGTAGATGAATGTGCAATGTAGAAAAACTGGGGTGCAAAGGAACAAGATAAATAAATAAATACGGTAGGGGATGAGGTAGTTGGTTGGGCTATTTACAGATGGGCTATATACAGGTGCAGGGATCTGTGAACTGCTCTGACTGCTGCCACCTAAAGCTGGTGAGGGAGACAAGTGTCTCCAGTTTCAGAGATCTTTGTAGTTCGTTCCAGTGTTCCAGTCATTGGCAGCAGAGAACTGGAAGGAAAGTCAGCCAAAGGAGGAATTGGCTTTGGGGGTGACCAGTGAGATATACCTGCTGGAGCGCGTGCTACAGGTTGGTACTGCTATGGTGACCAGCGGGCTGAGATAAGGCGGGGCTTTACCTAGCAGGGACTTGTAGATGACCTGGAGCCAGTGGGTATGGCGACGAGTGTAAAGCGAGGGCCAGGCAACGAGAGCATACAGGTCGCAGTGGTGGGTGGTATATGGGGCTTTGGTAACAAAATGGATGGCACTGATAGACTGCATCCAATTTGTTGAGTAGAGTACTGGAGGCTATTTTGTAAATGACATCACCGAAGTCGAGGATCGGTAGGATGGTCAGTTTTACGAGGGTATGTTTGGCAGCATGAGTGAAGGATGCTTTGTTGCGAAATAGGAAGCAAATTCTAGATTTAATTTTGGATTGGAGATGTTTGATGTGAGTGGAAGGAGAGTTTACAGTCTAACCAGACACCTTGATATATTTAGTTCTAAGACCGAACCGTCCAGAGTAGTGATGCTGGACGGGCGGGCAGGTGCGGGAAGCGATCGGTTGAAGAGCATGCATTTAGTTTTACTTGCGTTTAAGAGCAGTTGGAGGCCACAGAAGGAGAGTTGTATGGCATTGAAGCTCGTCTGGAGGGTAGTTAACAGTGTCCAAAGAGGGGCCAGAAGTATACAGAATGGTGTCATCTGCGTAGAGGTGGATCAGAGACTCACCAGCAGAAAGAGCGACATCATTGATGATGTCACAGTGTGGGATGTGTAGTTGACAGACCCCTAAAGGCATGTAAACTTGAACATGGGTCCTGCAGGCCTCTTGCCACTCTGGGCTAGAAGCCTTGTGTCCCAGGGGGACTGTCCTATAGAGCACCTCTCCCTCCATCCTAAACACCAGGCCTGTTAAACTGCACTGAACCCTGTAGAACATATTACAATGACATGAAATGTTCTGTTTAATGTTCTCTCAAAGCAAACATTTCTATTGAACAAGTAAGAGAAGTCCAAGTTAAAGAAATGCTCCCTTGCCCTCATGATCATAGACATCTGGTTAAAAGATCTCAGGAGATCTCTAAAATGTAAAAACAAACAAAATGTAGAAGCAATATAAATGGATCTTTATGTCTTTCCAGTGAGGGTCTTACCATGGGAGGGTGAGTAGTACACAGGATCTGGTCCACTACTTTACATTCTGTGATGCTTAACTCTTCCATGGCCTCAGGTGAGCTGTCAGACACGTTCCTCACCTCTTCACTCCCGATGAACCTTGGCTAGATGACGGACAAGTTAGAGAGCCTATCAAAGGTCTGGGTGGTATTGGGTGTCTTGGCAAGATGAAGGCCTGTCCAACAATGGGATCATTGGGGTCCAGGGGGAGAGGAGAATCTGCACACAGAGAAAGTGTAACTATCTAATTTAGCTAGTTATTAGTTTACAGTAGTCTTTGTATTGAAAAGGACCATCTTCTGCACTCTTACCTGGTAAGTTCTAGAAAGACTATGAAAGCAGACTAAGCTTTAATTTAATCTATTGTGGCAAACCAGGGGGTTGGGTCAAGACATTTACACAAATCACACACGGACAGAGTATGATTAGCTCAGTTTCAAAAGTGTTTGCTAAAAATAATTCAAAAAGAAAAGGTCTCCCCATGAGACCCTCTCCGGGTTACAGTCTTCTGGGCTCCGGGTCTTACAGTATCATGTGGGGATCAAAAACTGACCTCACTCCTCTTACTTCTGTCACCATCCCTCCAGCTATACGGGAGTCCTTTCTTCCCCCAAGTCTCCCTGTGTGCTGCCCTTCTGGCAGCTTTATGGGACTTGCACAGCTGGTGAGCAATCAGCCCTTGATTACTCACTAGCTCCCAATCAGCCCCAATTAGTCCTGGTCAGAGAGCCCGTCGAGACCTGGCAGTCCAGCAGATAGAGCCATTGCCTCGGGATGTATACTCCATCTGTCACCAGGCCTCGACGAGTCTCCCCCTGGTGGCTGACCTGCTGTACGCCACACTATGTTGTTTCTACAATTGTCCATGGTGTTGCAACATTTGCAGACATTATATTTTCTCATTTGTCAGCAAGTTGTGGTCCTCGTTGTGTGAAGGAAAGAGGATGATTCACTCACTCAATGTATAAACAAGGAAGTGAACTTTTAAAGAAAATATGAATTGGTCTTGCTGTTTACCTCTGTGATCTCTCTGGAACTTCTTAGTGAGATCATGCTGATTCATCTCCCTCAGGATAATCAGTGTGTTCTCCACAGCTCCCTCAGGGTCATGTCTCTTCACCATCTGATCCACTGTGTCTTGTCTGTCAACGTTCTCCAGCTGTCTCTCTGGGATGGGAGGAAAGCCAGGCAGCTCGAACGTACTCAGGTAAGACTGAAATTGCACACTCCCTCAAGACTTAAAACATCTGTGGCATTGTGTTGTGTGACAAAACTGCACATTTTAGAGTGGCCTTTTATTGTCCACAAGGTGCACCTGTGTAATGATCAAGCTGATTAATCAGCTTCTTGATATTCCACACAATAACATAGCTCAGGCAGTAGGTAGCTATCTCATCCATTTATGCAGATGATATAGTCCTATACTCAGCTGGCCCCTCCCCGGATTTTGTGTTAAATGCTCTACAACAAAGTTTTCTTAGTGTCCAACAAGCTTTCTCTACCCTTAACCTTGTTCTGAACACCTCCAAAACAAAGGTCATGTGGTTTGGTAAGAAGAATGCCCATCCCGCTGGTTGATGCTTATTTATAAAACCCTCTTAGGCCTCACTCCTTCCTGTCTGAGATATCTACTGCAGCCCTCATCCTCCACATACAACACACGTTCTGCCAGTCACATTCTGTTAAAGGTCCCGAAAGCACACACATCCCTGGGTCGCCAGTCTTTTCAGTTCGCTGCAGCTAGCGACTGGAACAATCTGCAACAAACACTCAAACTGGACAGTTTTAACTCAATCTCTTCATTCAAAGACTCAATCATGGAGACTCTTACTGACAGTTGTGGCTGCTTTGCGTGATGCATTGTTGTCTCTACCTTCTTGCCCTTTGTGCTGTTGTCTGTGCCCAATACTGTTTGTACCATG
The DNA here is from genome assembly GCA_003317085.1 of Hucho hucho. NCBI lineage: Eukaryota > Metazoa > Chordata > Actinopteri > Salmoniformes > Salmonidae > Hucho > Hucho hucho. The sequence goes on along the minus strand of QNTS01004190.1, from coordinate 34,030 downwards.
TTTTGTTCTCCTACAGTACCATGTTGTTGTCATGTTGTGTTGCTACCATGTTGTGTTGTCATGTGTTGCTGCCTTGCTATGTTGTTGTCTTAGGTCTCTCTTTATGTAGTGTTGTGTTGTCTCTCTTGTCGTGATGTGTGTTTTGTCCTATATTTATATATATATTATTTATTTATTTTTAATCCCAGTCCCCGTCCCCGCAGGAGGCCTTTTGCCTTTTGGTAGGCCGTCATTGTAAATAATTATTTGTTCTTAACTGACTTGCCTAATTAAATAAAGGTTAAATAAAATAAAAATATTTAAACGTGTCAGGTGGATGGATTATCATGGGAAAGGAGAAATGCTCACTAACTGGGATTTAAAGAAATGTGCACAAAAGTTGAGAGACATTTTTTTTTGTGCATGTGGAAAAGTGCTGGGATCTTTTATTTCAGTTCGACACTGTGACGACCCTCCCACTCTGTCTGCCGAATTCTTTCTCTTTGCTGTTGTGACGCACACTAAATGTTTGGTCACATGTGTGTTTCTGTATTGTTTCTTTGTATTGGGGAAGAAGGCTTTTACTGAAATGTCCTCCAAGGTCTCTCCATTGTGATGTCTTTATACTACTGTTGGCCACTAGGGGGCAGTGAGACGTGTTCGCGTCGCACTGGGACTACATGCATCCTGCACCTGTGTGTTCTCATAACTGAGAGAACCTTTGAAAGAGAAGCCACGTTCTCCTGTTTCATCATTTATCCTGTNTGTTACAGGTCCGTAAAGTGCAAAAACACACTGAATACCACAATATAGTTTAGTAACTTGCCTGTTGAAGTGAATGTAATGGTTTTGAACAACAGAGTAATTGTATAACTTCGTACTAGACAGAACGCATGTCGAGTGTAAAATGAAAGGATGGCGGTGCATTCCTTCGATCTAGAAAAACAATTTGTTAACTCCTGAACATTTAATTTGTATTATTTTTGAATAAGACACTCCTGCCAATATCATAAAGGTTTAGATAATTTAATGTGGTAACTGTGATGTTTAATAACATTAATTGTTGTACTGTAAATGTTAGAAAAGTTTTTACTAGCTTGTTAAGTCATTTTTCAATAATTATCATTAATGTCATTTGCATTATTCTTGTCTTTCTATTAGCCCTTCTGACACTGGGTGAATGTATTTTGATCATGGGTATAAAGTCACTTCTAATGAGTTATACCAGTCTAAAGGATTTCATGTTTTAGTCTCCTATGGGCTTTAGTGAGCAACAGTCAACTACATAATTATAACCTAAACAGGTGAAGTAAAGTTAAGAGGAAATGTTTGGGGTATAAATGTAAAGCAATTGGGTTGGAATTTAATATTTTTGATGGGTAAATGTATGTTTGATATGTGTATGAAGTAATATGTCAGGTATTTATGAGACTATTTGTTAAATACTTTAAAGAGAAATACAATGAAAAGACAAGACTATTTGCTCTTGAGAGAATGTTGAATAAAGATAATTGAGAGAACCTTTGAAAGAGAAGCCATGTTCTCCTGTTTCATCATTTATCCAGTGTTACAGGATCTATTATCTTCTGCACCAGTCCCAAACTGGGACCTGTAAAACTCTTGTTTTCCTTAATAGGATGTCAGTGAGCGGAGCCGGGAAGGTCGTCAGCGAAATGGGACACTTGTGCTCGGATGTGTCCTGGGGATAAATACACCTTTCCCCCCATTCACTGAGGAGACTCTCCATGCAGACACACTGTTGTATTTTGGTTGTGGCACTTCTCAACCTCCCTCATTATCACCATCTATGCATGCAACCACTCACTTACACTACTGATTACTGACTACACACACACACACACACCATTGTTAATTGTATATAGCTTACTTTAGCTAATAAAAATATTTGAGTTATTCCTTGATCTCTGCGTTGTCGCCCTCTTTGTTCTGGGCTATGATCCAGTTCGTGACCAGTGGGGGCTCATCTGGGATCTTCAGGTTGGTTCCTAGACATTTTGGAGTATTGTATTTTGTTACTTTATGATGGGTTAATGCTAGTTTGGATGCGCTTTGGTCAGTATAATGTCTTAGAGACGTATCAGTAATTGTGTTGTCTGGGGACATTATCAAACGGTGTGTTGCATGGAGAAGTATGCCACTAGGCCTAATACTAGTTAGGCTGACGGTTGAGTATTGTGTTTGGGAGAACGTGGAGTTGGTGTTTATCTCTGTAGGTGCTTTGTTTGCATCTTTTGGTACAGATTTTGAGTTGTGCTGATTGGTGACCAGGGTTGGTTGCCTTTGTTTGTTTGGTAAACTTGCCACTTGGATGGATAGTTGGTTGTGTGCTGTGTTGGAGAGAGTAACATTGGTTAGTTTCCAGGCCCTGCCCAGGCTGGATACTCTTGCTCTACTTGCTGTTGGGACATGGGTCTGAGAAGGTGAGTACAACAGGCTGTGTACCTCAGGGGGAGATGTGGGTAGGGTAGTGCTATTTGCCACCGGGAGCTATAGTCATTATTTTCCCCTGTTAGGTTTAGCGACGTGTTCCACTGGGGAATATGTTGAGCATGGTTATTTTGTTTGTTATTTTTGTGTGGCGTCCGTGGACGGAGCAGTTGTCTCGGGGGCACATCTGTGGTTTAGGGGGAATCTGCCAGCGTGCTGGGGGGTTTTCCATGCCAGCGGGCTACAGTGTGTAATTACCCACCACGAATCCGCATGAAGACTAGGGTTAAGTTATTATAGAATTTGGGGAAGCTCCTTATATCTGTGGTTCAGAAAATAACAAACCACTTTAACAGCTCTAATTCATAGAGGACTGACCATCCATGATATCAACATGATAGTTGTTTTGAGGCTTAGAGTTTTATTTTATTTTTACAATTCCATTGTTTATAAAGATTGTTTTTTTTTGGCCTTTAATGAGGAATGGCAGTTGAACTAAGCTCATGAGGCATTTATTGATTTACTTTCCACATTATCATTCATTTAAATCACAGATTGCTCCTTTTTATTTGGAAGCCATTTATTTGATCATCTCAAGTCTGGTTGATCTTCAAGGACAGATGGACGAACAACAGCAGTAGGAGCTGCAGGCCCATGACGCTATATATATACACAGTTAAACAATATATATATATAGTTTAATAATTGTGTGTGTATATATATATATATATTTATATATATATACACATACACACTTATTAAACAATATATATATACAGTTATTAAACTATATATACACATATATATATATATATACACACAGTTATTAAACAATTATTTAAAAATATATGTGTATATATATATTAAAAAATCGTAGTTTATTTCCACAATTTACTAATAACTTGCGTAATAATGTAGGCAGTTCATATAACCAGGACAGGTATTACAACATTTTTATTTTTGGTAAGCAATTATTTTGGAAACAATTTTTGTGATTCATCCTATGTTGTCCCTAACACCATTACCCCATAGCAACATATGTGGGATACATACACAAACCCCACCCTTCCCCACAAATATGTTCAACAGTTGTTCCATCCCTGAGCCAAACTCAAGAGAAGACTTGATTTGCAAATGCATTATTTCCACAATTAACAAATAATTATGAGCAATAATGTAGGCAGTTCATACAAAGGATTGTTACCTATAACCAGGACTGGCATTACAAGAATCACATTTTTGTCAAGCAATTATTATTTTGGCAAATCAATATTGTGAATCATCCTATATTGTCCCTAACACCATTACCCCATAGCAACATATGTGGGATACATATACACACACAGTCATACACACTATCCACGCTTCCCCCACAAACAACCACAACCACAGATGTTAAACAGTTGTTCCATCCCCGAGCCCAACTCAAGAGAAGACTTGATGTGTGAATTCATATACAGTTGTAGACATACTGTATACAATTCAGACATTGTTTGGGAACTTCTTCTCTAACTCATCAGCCAGTTTGTTCTGGCCCATCTTCCTCAGGATCTCCAGTGTGATCTTCACAGCGCCATCCTCGTGGTATTGCTGCACCATCCGATCCACTGTGGCCAGTCTGGTAGCGTTCTCCAGCTGGCCCCTTGGGATTGAAGTAAAGCCCTCCACACCATGAATCAGGTTCCACTGAAATAACTCCAGCTGTTCTGAAACCAGCTCTGCCAGAGTGCCCCGCAGCAGATAAGAAACATTTGTTGTTGTCCCTGGGTACAGAAAAATAAAACAATGAGAACTTTAACATGACATAGTAATAACTAAAATGAACAGTCCTGAAGGATCAGAATTCTCCTTGTGTGTTGATGTAGGTAAACAACACATTCCCTGTTGTGTGTGATGATGCCATCTTGCTGAGTCTACCTTTAATAATTGTAATTGAATTAGGAAAGAAGTGGAAGGTTCTCAACCACAGGAGTCGAGGTGCAACAGAACAATTAAATCTTAATTGAAAAGGCAAAGGTGCAACACTTGCTCACCATTAAGTAACTAATTAGTAACTTTTTTTCTTTCTTATCTTTAGGATTCTAAATAGCTACATTATTGTGTTTGCTGAAATTAGGGAACTCTCTCCTTTACCACAATTAAATCTGTTGGGGAAAGACAGGAAATTATGTTTACCTGCTGTATCGCCAGATGGTTGTGTAACTGTGGATAAAAAAATACCTTGATTACACATGCTGAGCAACAAAATATTTAATTTGACAGACCATGAATATCATTAGAAAGTGGTATGTACAGTGCATTCAGAAAGTATTCAGACGCCTTCCCTTTTTCCACATTTTGTTACGTTACAGCCTTATTCAAAAATGTACAAAAAAAAATAATTCCCTCATCAATCTACACACAATACCCCATAATGACAATGGTTGGATGGGGAGCGTCGCTGAACAGCTATTTTCAGAGATGTTCGATCGGGTTCTAGTCCGGGCTCTGACTGGGCCACTCAATGATATTCAGAGACTTGTCCCGAAGCAACTCCTGCATTGTCTTGTCTGTGTGCTTGGGGTCGTTGTTCTGTTGGAGGGTGAACCTTCGCCCCAGTCTGCCGATTCGGTGAGTGAGTTTAAAAGGAAGTGCATAGGAGATGTTGTACCCACTGTGACTATTAAAACCTTCCCTAACCAGAAACGGTGGATAGATGGCTGCATTTGCGCAAAACTGAAAGCACGTACCACCGCATTTAATCATGGCAAGGCAACTGGGAACAAGCTCATCATTAAGCTTGAGGCCTTGGGTCTGAACCCCGCCCTGTGTAATTGGGTCCTGGACTTCCTGACAGGTAGGAAACAACATTTCCACTTCGCTGATCCTCAACACTGAGGCCCCACAAGGGTGCATGCTCAGCCCCCTCCTGTACTCCCTGTTCACCCATGACTGCGTGGCCATGCACGCCTCCAACTCAATCATCAAGTTTGCAGACGACA
>QNTS01004190.1:13207-23351 GCA_003317085.1 Hucho hucho | reverse complement strand
GTGGTCACTACACTGTTCTGTTCCCCTACACCACCACCACATGCTGTGGTCACTACACTGTTCTGTTCCCCTACACCACCACCACATGCTGTGGTCACTACACTGTTCTGTTCCTCTACACCACCACCACATGCTGTGGTCACTACACTGTTCTGTTCCCCTACACCACCACCACATGCTGTGGTCACTTCACTGCTCTACATTCATTTCACTCAGTTAATGAGGATGATGTAATAGAGGTATAGAAGAGATGCTAGAGGGTCAATTCACCACTTTTATAGTTGATTATCTCTCCAACACCAGACCAGAAGACTTATATATTCAATGTTACCAGTGACTACATAGTTTTAATATCTGATTAATATAATCAATGTCCACTCACATTCCAGAAGAGGTGCTGGGGAGTTGGGCTCTCTCTGCCCCTGCTGGCATTTGTTCCCTCTCAGAAGCAGCTACCGGCTCCTACACACACACACAGACACACACACACACAGAAACACACAATGGAATAAATAATAAATGTACTAACTAAAACAGAAACTTGACTCAAAGTTCCATGAAATATAATAGCGCCAACAGGTTTCTAATTACATCATCATGATGTATAAAACATAGAAATAATGTTCTTTATATTTATTTAAATAATGTCCATTGGGGAAGAGTATAGACCGTTGAGGGGGGAATGTCCATTGAGGGAGCAGCAGTCAGACAAGGTTAATGTCCATTGGGGACAAAGTGAAACAAAATAATATAAAATATAATAATAAAAATTAGAGATGATAATAAATAGATATTGACAACTGTAACAGTGATTGAATTACCATTGAGTTGGGGGGCAGAGTAGAAGCCTGTTGAGCGGGGTGGGTGGAAACATCCACAGGGGGAGCAGCAGGTATATGCAGTTTGGATGCTGGAATTATTTGAGTGGAAGAACATGTCTACTTTTTGAACAACAAATGAAAAAAACATGACTGGTTGTGTTCATGCTAATTACATTAAATGTAATGCATTTTTACAGTTTAAATTATGTCCTTATTATTAGGTCCATACAGTGCAGTCGGAAAATATTCAGACACCTTGACTTTTTCCACATCTTGTTACATTACAACCTTCTAAAATGAATTAAATTGTCCCCCCCCCTCATTAATCTACACACAATACCCCATAATGACAAAGCAAATGTATTTTTTTTTATTTGCAAATTCATAAAAAAATAAAAAAATATCACATTTACATAAGTATTCAGACCCTTTACTCAGTACTTTGTTGAAGCACCTTTGGCAGCGATTACAGCCTCAAGTCTTCTTGGGTATGAAGCTACAAGCTTGGCACACCTGTATTTGGGGAATTTATCCCATTCTTCTCTGCAGATCATCTAATGCTCTGTCAGGTTGGATGGGGAGCGTCGCTGCACAGCTATTTTCATGTCTCTCCAGAGATGTTAGATCGGGTTTAAGTCCGGGTTCAAGGACATTCAGAGACTTGTCCCGAAGCCACTCCTGCATTGTCTTGGCTGTGTGCTTAGGGTCATTGTCCGGTTGGAAGGTGAACCTTCACCCCAGCCTGAGGTCCTGAGCACTCTGGAGCAGATTTTCATCAAGGATCTTTTTGTATTTTGCTCCGTTCATCTTTCCCTCAATCCTGACTAGTCTCCCAGCCACTGAAAATATCCCCACAGCATGATGCTGCCACCACCATGCTTCACCGTAGGGATGGTGCCAGGTTCCCTCCAAACATGACGCTTGGAATTCAGGCCAAAGAGTTCAATCTTGATTTTATCAGACCAGAGAATCTTGTTTATCATGGTCTGAGAGTCCTTTATGTGCCTTTTGGCAAACTCCAAGCAGGCTGTCATGTGCCTTTTTACTGATTGAGGCCACTCTGTTCTTGAGGACCTTCAATGCTGCAGAAATGTTTTGGTACCCTTCACCAGATCTGTGCCTCCACACAATCCTGTCTCAGGGCTCTACGGACAGTTTGGGACCTTACATAGACAGTGGTGTGAATTTCCAAATTATGTCCAATCAATTGAAATTTACCACAAGTGTGCCTCAAAAGTAGTGGAAACATCTACTACTACTACTGCTGTTGCTGCTACTACTACTACTACTACTGTTACTACTAATACTTCTACTACTACTACTACTAGTGATACTACTACTGCTGCTCCTGCTACTACCGCTACTACTAATACTGCTACTGCTACTACAACTGCTGCTGCTACTACAACTACTGCTACTGCTACTGCTACTACTACTACTACCACTGCTCTTGCTCTTGCTCTTGCTCTTGCTCCTGCTCCTGCTCCTGCTCCTGCTCCTGCTCCTGCTCCTACTGATACTACTACTGCTGATACTACTACTACTCCTGCTACTGCTGCTGCTGCTACTGCTGCTACTGCTGCTACTACTACTACTGATACTACTGATACTGCTTTTGCTCCTGCTACTGCTCCTGCTACTGCTTATTTTACTCCTGCTACTACTCCTGTTACTACTAAACTCAGCAAAAAAAGAAACATGCCTTTTTCAGGTCTATCAAAGATAATTCATAAAAATCCAAATAACTTCATAGATCTTCATCGTAAGTGTTTCTTTAAAAGCAACTTCCTCACCAACTTAAATAAGCATGCCCCTTTTAAAAGATGTAGAACTAAGAACAGATACAGCCCTTGGTTCACTCCAGACCTGACTGCCCTTTACCAGCACAAGAACATCCTCTGGCGGACTGCTATTGCATCAAATAGCCCCCGCGATATGCAACTGTTCAGGGAAGTCAGGAACCAATACACGCAATCAGTCAGGAAAGCAAAGGCTAGCTTTTTCAAACAGAAATTTGAACAGAAAACTCCAAAAAGTTTTGGGACACTGTCAAGTCCATGGAGAACAATAGCACCTCCTCCCAGCTGCCCACTGCACTGAGGCTAGGTAACACAGTCACCACCGATAAATCCATGATAATCTAAAATTTCAACAAGCATTTCTCTACGGCTGGCCATGCTTTCCTCCTGGCTACCCCAGCCCCGGCCAACAGCTCCCCCCCCGCAGCTACTTGTCCAAGCCTTCCCAGCTTCTCCTTCACCCAAATCCCGATAGCAGATGTTCTGAAAGAGCTGCAAAATCTGGACCCGTACAAATCAGCTGGACTAGATAATCTGGACCCTCTCTTTTTAAAACTATCTGCTGCCATTGTTGCAACTCCTATTACCAGTCTGCTCAACCTCTCTTTGGTGTCGTCCGAGATCCCAAAAGATTGGAATGGTGCCGCGGTCATCCCTCTCTTCAAAGGGGGTGACACCCTAGACCCAAATTGCTATAGACCTATATCAATCCTGCCCTGCCTCTCTAAAGTCTTCGAAAGCCTAGTTAATAAAAAGATCATTGACCACTTCGAATCCCACCGTACCTTCTCCGCTGTGCAATCCGGTTTCCGAGCTGGTCACGGGTGCACCTCAGCCACGCTCAAGGTACTAAACGATATCATAACCGCCATCGATAAGAGACATTACTGTGCAGCCGTCTTCATTGACCTGGCCAAGGCTTTCGACTCTGTCAATCACCACATCCTTATCGGCAGACTCAACAGCCTTGGTTTCTCTAATGATTGCCTCGCTTGGTCACCAACTACTTTGCCGACAGAGTTCAGTGTGTTAAATCGGAGGGCCTGTTGTCCGGGCCTCTGGCAGTCTCTATGGGGGTGCCACAGGGTTCATCAATGATGTCGCTCTTGCTGCTGGTGATTCTCTGATTCACCTCTATGCAGACAACACCATTCTGTATACTTCTGGCCCTTCTTTGGACACTGTGTTAAATAACCTCCAAACGAGCGTCAATGCCATACAACACTCCTTCAGTGGCCTCCAACTGCTCTTAAACGCAAGTAAAACCAAATGCATGCTTTTCAACCGTTCACTGCCTGCACCCGCCCGCCCGACTAGCATCACTACCCTGGACGGCTCTGACCTAGAATACGTGGACAACTACAAATACCTGGCTAGACTGTAAACTCTCCTTCCAGACTCACATTAAACATCTCCAATCCAAAATTAAATCTAGAATTGGCTTTCTATTTCGCAACAAAGCCTCCTTCACTCATGCTGCCAAACTTGCACTAGTAAAACGGACTATCCTACCAATCCTCGACTTCGGCGATGTCATCTACAAAACAGCTTCCAATACTCAGAAAACTGGATGCCATCTATCACAGTGCCATCCGCTTTGTCACCAAACCCCCTTATACCACCCACCACTGCGACCTGTATGCTCTAGTCGGCTGGCCCTCGCTACATACTCGTCGCCAGACCCACTGGCTCCAGGTCATCTACAAGTCCCTGCTAGGTAAAGCCCCACCTTATCTCAGCTCGCTGGTAACCATAGCAGCACCTACCCGTAGCACTCGCTCCAGCAGGTATATCTCACTGGTCACCCCCAAAGCCAATTCCTCTTTTGGCCGCCTTTCCTTCCAGTTCTCTGCTGCCAATGACTGGAACGAACTACAAAAATCGTTGAAACTGGTGACACTTGTCTCCCTCACTAGTTTTAAGGACCAGCTGTCAGAGCAGCTCACAGATCACTGCACCTGTACATAGCCCAACCAACTACCTCATCCCTTACCGTAGTCATTTATTTATCTTGCTCCTTTGCACCCCAGTATTTTTACTTGGCACATTCATCTACTGCACATTTACCATTCCAGTGTTAAATTGCTATCCTGTAATTACTTTGCCACCATGGCCTATTTATTACCTTATGTTCCTTATTCTACCTCATTTGCACACATTGTATATAGATTTTTCTTTTTTTCCTACTGTATTATTGACTGTATGTTTGTTTTACTCCATGTATAACTCTGTGTTGTTGTATGTGTCGAACTGCTTTGCTTTATCTTGGCCAGGTCGCAGTTTTAAATGAGAACTTGTTTTCAACTTGCCTACCTGGTTAAATAAAGGTGAAAAAAAACACTGTTTCCCATGCTTGTTCAATGAACCATAAACAATTAATGAACATGCACCTGTGGAATGGTCGTTAAGACACAAACTGCTTACAGACGGATGGCAATTAAGGTCACAGTTATGAAAATGTAGGACACTAAAGAGGCCTTTCTACTGACTCTGAAAACACCAAAAGAAAGATGCCCAGGGTCCCTGCTCATCTGCGTGAACATGCCTTACGCATTCTGCAAGACTGCAGATGTGGCCAGGGCAATAAATTGCAATGTCCGTACTATGAGACGCCTAAGACAGCGTTACAAGGAGACAGGATGGACAGCTGATCGTCCTCACAGTGGCAGACCATGTGTAACAACACCTGCATATGATCGGTACATCCAAACATCACACCTGCGGGACAGGTACAGGATGGCAACAACAACTGCCTGAGTTACACAAGGAACACACAATCCCTCCATCAGTGCTCAGACTGTCCGCAATAGGCTGAGAGAGGCTGGACTGAGGGCTTGTAGGCCTGTTGTAAGGCAGGTCCTCACCAGACATCACCACTAACAACGTCGCCTATGGGCACAAACCCACCGTCACTGGACCCGACAGGACTAGCAAAAAGTGCTCTTCACTGACGAGTCGCGGTTTTGTCTCACCAGGGGTGATGGTCGGATTTACGTTTATCGTCAAAGGAATGAACGTTACACTGAGGCCAGTACTCTGGAGCGGGATCGATTTGGAGGTGGAGGTTCCGTCATGGTCTGGGGCAGTGTGTCACAGGATCATCGGACTGAGCTTGTTGTCATTGCAGGCAAACTCAACTCTGTGCGTTACAGGGAAGACATCCTCCTCCCTCATGTGGTACCCTTCCTGCAGGCTCATCCTGACATGACCCTCCAGCATGACAATGCCACCAGCCACACTGCTCGTTCTGTGCATTTTTTCCTGCAATACAGGAATGTCAGTGTTCTGCCATGGCCAGCGAAGAGCCCGGATCTCAATCCCAATGAGCACGTCTGGGACCTGTTGGATCGGAGGGTGAGGGCTAGGATCATTCCCCCTAGAAATGTCTGGGAACTTGCAGGTTCCTTGGTGGAAGAGTGGGGTAACATCTCACAGCAAGAACTGGCAAATCTGGTGCAGTCCATGAGGAGGAGATGCAATGCAGTATTTAATGCAGCTGGTGGCCACACCAGATACTGACTCTTACTTTTGATTTTGACCCCCCCCCCCCCCCGTTGTTCAGGGACACATTATTCCATTTATGTTAGTAACATGGCTGTGGAAATTGTTCAGTTTATGTCTCAGTTGTTGAATCTTGTTATGTTCATACAAATATTTACACATGTTAAGTTTGCTGAAAATAAACGCAGTTGACAGTGAGAGGACGTTTCTTTTTTTGCTGAGTTTACTACTTCTACTGCTACTACACTACTACTACTACTACTACTGCTACTACTACTACTACTCCTGCTGCTACTGCTACTACTACTACTCCTGCTACTACTACTACTATTACTACTAGTAGTGCTACTACTACTCCTGTTACTGCTACAACTACTCCTGCTACTACTGCTGCTACTGCTCCTACTGCTACTACTACTGCTCCTACTGCTACTGCTACTACTCCTACTGCTACTGCTACTGCTACTACTCCTACTGCTACTACTACTGCTGCTACTACTATTGCTCCTGCTACTACTACTGCTGGTACTGCTACTGCTACTGCTGCTACTACTGCTACTGCTACTGCTGCTGCTGCTGCTGCTGCTGCTGCTGCTGCTACTACTACCGCTACTACTATTACTGCTACTACTGCTACTACTACCGCTACTACTACTACTGCTGGTACTGCTACTGCTAATACTATTACTGCTACTACTACTACTGCTGGTACTGCTACTGCTACTACTACCGCTACTACTATTACTGCTACTACTACTGCTGGTACTGCTACTGCTACTGCTGCTACTACTGCTGGTACTGCTACTGCTACTGCTGCTGCTGGTACTGCTGCTGCTGCTGCTGCTGCTGCTACTACTACTACTACTACTACTACTACTACTACTACTGCTACTACTACGCTACTACTATTACTGCTACTACTACTACTGCTGCTACTGCTACTACTACTGCTCCTGCTACTACTACTGCTGGGACTGCTACTGCTGCTGCTGCTGCTACTACAACTACTGCTACTGCTACTACTACTGCTACTACTATTACTGCTACTACTACTACTGCTACTACTACTACGCTACTACTATTACTGCTACTACTACTACTGCTACTACTACTACTGCTGCCACTGCTACTACTACTGCTCCTGCTACTACTACTACTGCTCCTGCTACTACTACTGCTGGGACTGCTACTGCTGCTGCTGCTGCTACTACTACTACTGCTACTACTACTACTATTACTGCAACTACTGCTCCTGCTACTACTACTACTCCTGCTGCTGCTGCTACTGCTACTACTAGTGCTCCTGCTCCTGCTACTGCTACTGCTCCTACTACTACTAGTGCTACTGCTACTACTAGTCCTGCTACTACTACTACTCCTACTGCTACTACTCCTACTAGTCCTACTGCTACTACTGCTCCTGATACTGCTACTACTATTGCTACTGCTACTACTACTACTGCTACTGCTGTGCTACTACTATTACTACTGCTATTGCTCCTACTACTGCTGCTACTGGTACTGGTACTGTTACTGCTTCTGCTGCTACTACGACTACTGTTACTACCACTAATGTGACTACTACTACTGCTGCTGCTGCTACTACTACTACCTCTACTACTACTACTACTACTACTACTACTACTACTACTACTACTACTACTACTACTACTACTACTACTACTACTACCATACTATTATGATGACTGTTACTAATTTAAAGTAAAACTAAAATGTAAAATGCTACTATTACTACTAGTTCTATCATAACTCCTACTCTCTCTGAATTTCAGTTACCTGGGAGTGAAACAAGGCGGTCCCATACACGTTCATTTTCAGGACCGCCATGTTCTTTCAGACGAAGATTCACTTCTTCAACAACAGTTTTTAAACGCAACTGAAATGTTGGCATGTAATTTGTATAGCAATCGTAATCCACAAACTCTGCTTTCTGAAAAAAAAAGCAGAAGCATCAAGTCAAACAGAATTGTATGTGATTTCTATATCTTATCAAGGTAGCATCACAAAAATGACTGACCTGTGTTAACACATTTCCTCTCTCTCTCTAGCTCATATTTATTAGCCTACCTTTGGATCTATGTGATGTTCATCTGTTAGATCGGTGGAGAGGGTGTATTCTTGGTCCCGGGTTAGTCTACAGTTAGAATTTTTTTCAATGTAGATTTCTCTGTCTCCATTCCTTGTCCTCCTTGTCTTACACACCTTGAGAGGATTGGAAATGGTTTGAAACACACTGTCATAATGAGGTATCCCTGCCTGAATAAGCCCAAATGTCACCCTCGGGCCTTGAGGATGTCCTCTTGGTCTAATGGTTAAGATGTTGGGTTTGCGAGTGAGACGCCCACAGTTTTCAATTCCCCGTTTATGGTTACATTACCCCCAAAAATGCTTTTCTGTGGCAAAAGTTCAACAGTGCGAGTTTGATTGAATTCCAACCAAAGAGGAGTTTGACAACTCTGATCTACTAACCTCATCAATGTCAACATTTCTGGGCAGCAACAACACATTTAGGGTGGACTTATTGTTATCATCTGGAAGTTGGTAAAATAGTAGCACCAGAGCACGGATAGGAGAGACAGGAGCTTCCTTATCCTTGGTGATGCCATATTTGCTGAATTGAGTGATGTTTAATATGACGTGAGTTTCTCTTGTCTCATGGGGAAGGAGAAACTCCATACCGTCATCATCAGTCACATGGGCTACAGACAGGAAGTCACATCCACCTTCTAGGAGAGAAAGAGAACATTAGTCTTCTGTTCAGATGACAATGACAACCCAGTAGTGGAGTAGTGATGCTACTGATGGTGATTAACAATACTGAGGCTATTAAGTACTACTTAAGTCGTTTTTTTATGGCATCTGTACTTTACTATTTATATTTTTGACAACTTTTACTTTTGTTTCACTGCATTCCTAATAAAACTTATTTCCCCCCGGCATCCAAAAGTACTTGTTACATTTTGAATGCTTAGCAGGACAGAAAAATGGTCTAATTCACACACTTATTAAGAGAACATCCCTACTGCCTCTTATCTGGCAGAGTCACTAAACACTCACGCGTAATTTTAGCAATTACATTTAGTTTTGATACTAAAGTATATTTAAAGCCAAATACTTTTAGACTTTTACTTAAGTGGTATTTTACTGGGTGACGTTCACTTTTACTTGAGTCATTTTCTATTAAACTTTACTTTACTTTACTACAGTTTGACAATTAGGAACTTTTTCCACCACTGATAACCTCCCTGGAAATGTATTACTTACCAGAATGAATCTCACAGTGTGGGAGGTGTAGTTGACAGACAGACCCCATAAGGCACGTAAACTTGAACAGGGGTCCTGCAGGCCTCTTGCCATTCTGGGATAGAAGTCTCCTGTCCCAGGGGACTGTACTATAGAGCACCTCTGCCTCTCCCTCCATGCTAAACACCAGGCCTGTTATACTGCACTGGAACAGACCTGCACGGGGGCACAGGAATCTAGAACAAACAATGAAGAATTTCATTTTGAGAGATTTCCTGGATTTAAGGTATTGTCCTTCTTTTATACAAACGTCCAATGAGAAACATTAAATATATAAAGTTACCGGTACTCTCCCCTGTTGTCCTGATCATGGGTTTCAGGTGTAAATTCATCCGGAGAACTCTAAAATGTAGAAACAATAGATACTGTAATTCAACCGATAGTGTGTAGAATAGTTATCTTTTCACCATACGACACCCTCTGCTCTACTCTAACCCTGGAAACCTCAACCTGCTTCTCTCACACCAGACATTTCTGATCCCCGGCTCCATGGGCACCCCTACAACATACCACTACTTTCCCCAACACAACACATTCCTTTGTCTCATACCCTTCTGCACACTTCTCACACCTAGGAACCTCCCTCCTACACTCTGCTGCCACATGCCCATGAGCTTGACACCTGTAACAACGTAATATATTTGGCACATTATCTCGTATTGGATAACTGAAATATCCTAACTTCACTCTTCTGTTTCC
>QNTS01004189.1:35622-53970 GCA_003317085.1 Hucho hucho | reverse complement strand
TTAGGGAGCCACATAGAGGGTTAGGGAGCCACATAGAGGGTTAGGGAGCCACATAGAGGGTTAGGGAGCCACATAGAGGGTTAGGGAGCCACATAGAGGGTTAGGGAGCCACATAGAGGGTTATGGAGCCACATAGAGGGTTATGGAGCTACATAGAGGGTTAGAGAGCTATATAGAGGGTTAGGGAGCTGCATAGAGGGTTAGGCAGCTACATAGAAGGTTAGGGAGCTACATGGACGGTTAGGGAGCTACATGGACGGTTAGGGAGCTACATAGACGGCTAGGGAGCTACATGGAGGGATATGGAGCTACATAGAGAGTTAGTGAGCTACATAGAGGGTTAGGGAGCTACATAGAGGGTTAGGGAACTACATAGAGGGTTAGGGAGCTACATAGAGGGCTAGGCCAGTGACTAGTGTGGAGAAGTCTAGGGGCCAACATCATGGACCAATAGAAGGGGCTAGTGTGGAAGGCTAGTGAGCTACAGAGGGGACCAGTAGAAGGGGCTAGTGTGGAAGGCTAGGGGGCTACAGAGGGGACCTGTAGAAGGGGCTAGTGTAGAGGTCTAGGGGGCTACAGGGGGGACCTGTAGAAGGGGTAGTGTGGAAGTCTAGGAGGCTACAGAGGGGACCTGTAGAAGGGGCTAGTGTAGAAGTCTAGGGGGCTACAGAGGGGACCTGTAGAAGGGGATAGTGTAGAAGTCTAGGGGGCTACAGAGGGGACCTGTAGAAGGGGCTAGTGTAGAAGTCTAGGGGGCTACAGTGGGGACCTATAAAAAGGGGCTAGTGTAGAAGTCTAGGGGGCTACAGTGGGGACCTGTAGAAGGGGCTAGTGTGGAAGGTTAGGGGACTACAGAGGGGACCTGTAGAAGGAGCTAGTGTGGAAGGCTAGTGGGCTACAGGGCTACAGTGATGTCTGTATTCGGGGGATGAGATTCACAGTGACAGGGCAGAGAGGGTTTACTGTATTGGGACATGCCAGACCAAACGACTACCAAGAGGAAATGAGTGCCTCGTTAGTTAATACAGTAATTAAGCCAGGCTGAGTTCTCTGGAGTGGACTCACACGCAAAGACAAACACATCCTCACAACTCTCCTCAGTCCAGCACAGAAACAACAGCCTGCCTTTGATACGCCGCAGTTACAAAACCGATCATTATCCTAAATGGATAATAACTATATGGGGTGTGTGTGGTGAGAAAATGATATATCAATTGGAAAGAGTAAATCTGTCTGTCTCCTCTGTCTCTGTGACAGTCTCTCTGTGACAGTCTCTCTGGACAGGCGGGTTGCCTCCCTCAATGTTCCAATGTTACGGGTTTACAGGTCGACCGTCAGTTGGGACAGAGATGTCGAATTGTAAATGGGAAGCGGGTCGGCGGTGACGTCACTGCTGTATCCGCTTGTTGCCCTAGCTAAACATGCACAACTCCCGCCCACATTTTAAGCTCCACCTACCCAAACTTGTGACTCGTTGGGAGAGTCGTCTGTCTGTTTTCCCCTTTCTAAATGTCAGAGAGAATCTAACATTCTGCCCAGACCTTGTGCCGTTGCTCCAACGTAGCTCCAATGTCTGGTTTTCCGAGACTATTTCTGTGAGGGAGGATTTTGGCCTGTCTGCCAGTGATTTTCCACCTGGTGAGTCAGGGAGGGCAGGTGACGTTCCAGACTGAGAAGGATAGGCTAGGTGTGAGCGTGTGCATGTCTGGTGTGAGTTTGTGTTTGTGTGTACGTGCATGGTGTGAGTGCGCGTGTGTGTGTGTGTGTGTAGATCTCAGGAGAATGCGAAGAAGCAACTGGAAGCAACCTCTATCACTACTGCCGTGTTGCCATAGAGACGGTGCCACTCACCAGGCTATTTAAACAAGGTGTGAGTGGAATATTTAAATAAGGTGTGTTTGCATTCCTAAGGTATCCCTCCTCTCTAGATGAGGGCTGATAAAGCTGACAGCTAATTGGATGAGAGGATGATTGACAGGGCAGATATCTACCCTCCTTCTGTGTTCTACTGAGACCTCTAAATCACAACATTGTAGATGAACAACCACTTAAAGGGCTACTCCACCACTTTGTGAAAATGGCGTGTTTCTAAGTTTTTGTAGAAAAAAAAGATTACGTTAAAAAGTTCTACCCGATGACATCATCAAAAGTTTAAACATAAAAAAAAAGTGATTTTCAAACACTATGAGATTCGCAGTGACGTTTGGAGAAAGAAAATGCCCTCCCTTGGGCTCGAAACTAAATGCCGGTTATGAAAATCACAGTTTTTTACTTTAATACTACCCTATGATGTCACAAAGCCTTTTTAAAGGCCTGTATTCTAGTCTTTTTCACCACAGATCATAAAGATGCTGTGTTTTCACATACTGTACGTACACGCTGGTTTGGTGCTGGAGAATTGCCCCTTTAAAGGCTTTAAGAAGCCTTCATAAACCCTTCATAAGACCTTCATAGAATGAATTTTGTTTTTTCAAAGACGCTTCGTTAAACCTTTAAAGATCTAGTGCATTATGTAAATACTCTGCCTGAGTCGTGTGTCTTTAACAAACTAGCAATCTGTTCCTCAAGTTTCTGGCTCAAGACTTTATAAAAGCAACAGAGAGAAGAGAAGTGGGAGTGGGTGACATCATATGGGTTTAGATGCTGCATGAGAAGAGAGAGGAAGAGAGAGAGAGGAAGAGAGAGAGAGGAAGAGAGAGAGAGATGAGAGAGAGAGATGAGAGAGAGAGGAAGAGAGGAAGAGAGAGAGAGAGAGGAAGAGAGGAGAGAGGAAGAGAGAGAGAGAGGAGAGAGGAAGAGAGAGAGAGACAGAGAAGAGAGACAGAAAGAGAGAAGAGAGACAGAGAGAGAGAGTGAGAGAACGAGGGAGGATGGATAGAGCAGCTTGCACTCAGCAGCAGCCTACCCATCCTTCTTGTAGAATTCCAGCATCATGTTGTCAGTGGCAACACTGAGTGGGCGTCTGCCCTGGTCGTGTGGCAGCTTGCGTTCTGATTGGTCCATGTCTGGTGAAGGCATAGAGCTGTAGTTGGAGTTGTGGTTGGTGTGGATGGGACTGCCGTAGCAGCCTGTCAGATTAAACTCAATATCTATAGGAGAGGAAGAGAGAGGAACCAATTAGTTCAGGATCCTAAAGACAGTGTGTGATTGCAGGTATGTGTGTATGTGTGTGTTTGAGCGAGCGTGCATGCATGTGAGTGTGTGTATGTGAGTGTGTGTGTGTTTAAGGGTATGCGTGCGTGAGTGAGTGAGCGTGCGTGCGTGCATGTGAGTGTGTGAGTGTGCGTGTGTGAGTATGCGTACATGTGAGTGTGTGTGAGAGTGTATGTGTGTCTCACCTCCAGGGAAGAACCAGTCAGCGTGCTGTATGATGGGTTCTATGATACCCACTATCTGAAGAGACACTGTGGTCATCATCTCTGTCATGTTCCTGGAAACAACAAACACTCAGTCAGACAGGAAACAAATCACTGAAACAATTTGAGGTATTTGATTTAACTTGGGAGTTTGTACTTTTGGGACTATTCGATAGGTTACCGGGTAAAGTGAACCACATGCATCTAAAGTATTTCAAGGTTCCCTCCGCAGACAGTCAAAAGACCACTAAAATGTTGACTGATAAGGCAGCGTATTTTGAGGAGAGAGAGAAAGAGAAAGAGAGAGAGAGGGAGAGAGAGAGAGCGAGAGCGAGAGAGACAGAGAGGGGGGGGGGACACGTACCCACTCTCGTTGGAGTGAGTCCAGAGCAGGTTGGGACCCAAAACTATGGCCATGTTACCAGGAGTCATCTTGTTGGAGTCCTGATAATCTCCTAGCTTGGCTAGGAACTTTATTAAGTATCTGATAGGAAGAGGAGAAACACACACTCAATCAGTCTATCAATCAATAAATCACTCAATCATTCTTTCAGTCAATCAGTCTTTCAGTCAATCACTCAATCAATCTGTCTATCAATCAATCAGTTAATCACCACATGCTTTACAGTAACGAGACCTGGAACCCTAAAGACCAAGCAGCAGCACAGTAACCAAACCTAGAACCCTAAATACCAAGCAGCAGCACAGTAACCAGACCTGGAACCCTAAAGACCAAGCAGCATCACAGTAACCAGACCTGGAACCCTAAAGACCAAGCAGCATCACAGTAACCAGACCTGGAACCCTAAAGACCAAGCAGCATCACAGGAACCAGACCTGGAACCCTAAAGACCAAGCAGCATCACAGTAACCAGACCTGGAACCCTAAAGACCAAGCAGCAGCACAGGAACCAGACCTGGAACCCTAAAGACCAAGCAGCAGCACAGTAACCAGACCTGGAACCCTAAAGACCAAGCAGCAGCACAGTAACTAGACCTGGAACCCTAAAGACCAAGCAGCAGCACAGTAACCAGACCTGGAACCCTAAAGACCAAGAGGCAGCAGTGGCAAGGGAAAACTCCCCAGAAGGAAGACTCCTTGATATGTTAAAATCAGCATGACTTAACATTATGGCCTATTTGTTCAGCTTTCAAACTATACTGTGAAATCTCTCACACACACACACACACACACACACACCCTGATGTTCTCTGTTGGTTATCAATATTTTAGTGTCACAGGGACTCTAGCCCTGATAGGAGGTCCAAGTCACAGTCTACACATTCTCCACTAATTGTTCTTTTAACCAATCACGTCAGATCTTTTCACATCAGCTCTTTTTCAGAGTTGATCTGATTGGTCAAAAGGCCAATTAGTGATATATGATCCGAAATTGGTCTGCCTGTGTAAACATAGCGTCACAGACTCAGAACTTAAACACCCCGATAAAACACAATCTAAACTAGAGACCACTGATTCATCTCATAAACAACATTACTAGATTGAAGTTTACCCTAGACACTGACCTTGGGTCAGTTTTGCAATACCCCCACTAATGGTTAAGGTTCAGAGTGGGGGAGGGGAAGCTGATCCTAGATCTGAACCTAGAGGAAACTTCAGCCTGGCAACAACCTAAACAGATCCTCACTGGAGGGTCCATGCCTACTGACAGTAGGTCTGTGTAGACTGTAGAGAGGGAGGGAGAGATGGGTACTGACCTGAAATTGTTGAAGTTGTCAGTTGGTAGTTTTTCACATGCCGCCAGCAGAGCTTGTAGTCTCTTGTCCATATCCTGAATACTAGATGGGGAAGAGAACAGTGAACAGTGCTCAGGGTGTGTTGTACTCAAGGCAGTGTTTTTCTCAGCATTGTTTCGTACCAGGGAGACCAGCAGGCTACAGTGTATGGTCATTGAGAGGCTAATTGGTGTCAGCTAACCATAACCGGTAAGCAACAACCCAGGGACCAGTGCCGAACCCACGGGCCGGAGGTTGACAAACACTGTCAATAATGTCTATTATTGTGATAATGGTCACTGTCTGTTCTGTCATTATGGTACAGTTCATTCCCTTCTTTGTGGAGCTCTCCCTATAGAAATAGGAAAAGTCATCTCCAGCTCTTCAACATGACTAAAAGGGAACTGTTCTCTGTATTAGAGATGCTGAGGTTGTGAAGGGATCTGTTATCTGTATTAGAGATGCTGTGGTTATGAAGGGATCTGTTATCTGTAGTAGAGATGCTGTGGTCATAAAGGGATCTGTTATCTGTATTAGAGATGCTGATTTTATGAAGGGATCTGTTATCTGTATTAGAGATGCTGTGGTTATAAAGGGATATGTTTTCTGCAGTAGAGATGCTGTGGTTATGAAGGGAATCTCTACTCACTTTGACGCCTGAATCCAGTCCTCGTAAAGTTCACTGGTCATCAGTGGCTCTGGAAGCTCACGGAGGTATGATTTCAGAGCCCCTGAGGAAGAGAGGGATGGAGAGACGGAGGGAGGGAGAGAGAGAGAGAGAGAGAGGCAGAGAGAGAGAACGGGATGGAGAGAGAGGGGGGAGGGAGGAAGGGAGAGAGCGAGAGCGGGACAGCGGGATGGAGAGAGAAAGGGAGGAAGTGGGATGGTGGAGAGAGAGAGAGATAATCTCATTAGGCCTAGGGGAGGTGTGGTTTTCTCTGTTCAGAATACTAATGAGAATACACACACACACACACACACACACACACACACAACGCTGCCATCCTCCGATTACTCAAAGAAGTGGACAGCAACAATACAAGGAAGCCTTTAGGATAGAGAACGTCTAGGGCAAAACACAAGCAGATCACTTGGGGAAATGTTAAGGGATGTGTTCCTCTAGCCCCACAGCTGAACTAAAGTCCAGGGCCAAATCAAGTTTCACCTTTCAAGTTGTATTAGTCGTATTACTAGCCTGTTCAACCTCTCTTTCGTGTCGTCTGAGATTCCCAAAGACTGGAAAGCAGCTGCGGTCATCCCCCTCTTCAAAGGGGGAGACACTCTTGACCCAAACTGCTACAGACCAATATCTATCCTACCCTGCCTTTCTAAGGTATTTGAAAGCCAAGTTAACAAACAGATTACCGACCATTTCGAATCCCACCGTACCTTCTCCGCTATGAAATCTGGTTTCAGAGCTGGGCATGGGTGCACCTCAGCCACGCTCAAGGTCCTAAACGACATCATAACTGCCATCGATAAGAGACATTACTGTGCAGCCGTTTTCATTGATCTGGCAAAGGCTTTCGACTCTGTCAATCACCACATCCTTATCGGCAGACTCGACAGCCTTGGTTTCTCAAATAATTGCCTCGCATGGTTCACCAACTACTTCTCCGATAGGAGTTCAGTGTGTCAAATCGGAGGGCCTGTTGTCCGGGCCTCTGGCAGTCTCTATGGGGGTGCCACAGGGTTCAATTCATGGGCCGACTCTCTTCTCTGTATACATCAATGATGTCGCTCTTGCTGCTGGTGAGTCTCTGATCCACCTTTACGCAGATGACACCATTCTGTATATTTCTGGCCCTTCTTTGGACACTGTGCTGTTTGGGGTTTTAGGCTGGGTTTCTGTACAGCACTCTGTGACATCAGCTGATGTAAGGGGGGCTTTATATATAAATTTGATTTGATTTGTGTTAGCTACCTTCCAGACGAGCTTCAAGGCCATACAACTCTCCTTCCGTGGCCTCCAACTGCTCTTAAACGCAAGTAAAACTAAATGCATGCTCTTCAACCGATCGCTGCCCGCACCCGCCCGCCCGTCCAGCATCACTACTCTGGATGGTTCTGTCTTAGATTATGTGGACAACTACAAATACCTAGGTGTCTGGTTAGACTGTAAACTCTCCTTCCAGACTCACATCAAACATCTCCAATCCAAAATTAAATCTAGAATTGGCTTCCTATTTTGCAACAAAGCATCCTTCCCTCATGCTGCCAAACATACCCTCGTAAAACTGACCATCCTACCGATCCTTGACTTCAGTGATGTCATTTACAAAATAGCCTCCAATACTATACTCAACAAATTGGATGCAGTCTATCACAGTGCCATCCGTTTTGTCACCAAGGCCCCATATACCACCCACCACTGCGACCTGTACGCTCTCGTTGGCTGGCCCTCGCTTTACACTCGTCGCCATACCCACTGGCTCCAGGTCATCTACAAGTCCCTGCTAGGTAAAGCCCCGCCTTATCTCAGCTCGCTGGTCACCATAGCAGCACGCACCCGTAGCACACGCTCCAGCAGGTATATCTCACTGGTCACCCCCAAAGCCAATTTCTCCTTTGGCCGACTTTCCTTCCAGTTCCCTGCTGCCAATGACTGGAATGAACTACAAAAATCTCTGAAACTGGAGACACTTATCTCCCTCACCAGCTTTAAGCACCAGCTGTCAGAGCAGCTCACAGACCCCTGCGCCTGTATATAGCCCATCTGTAAATAGCCCAACCAACAACCTCATCCCCTACCATATTTATTTATTTATCTTGTTCCCTTGCACCCCAGTTTTTCTACATTGCACATTCATCTACTGCACATCTACCATTCCAGTGTTTATATGCTATATTGTAATTACTTTGCCACCATGGCCTATTTATTGCCTTACCTTCCTTATCCTACCTCATTTGCACTCTTTGTATATAGATTTGTTTTTTTCTACTGTATTATTGACTATGTTTGTTTTACTCCATGTGTAACTCTGTGTTGTTGTTTGTGTCGAACTGCTTTGCTTTATCTTGGCCAGGTCGCAGTTGTAAATGAGAACTTGTTCTCAACTTGCCTACCTGGTGTGGAAGGACCACCAAAGGGCAGGCTGGGCTCACGGATAGTAGCCCAACCATGCATGTGAGTCAAGGAGACCAGAGACAATTAAGCACAGCTGACGGTACTAATGACCTATTCTCTTTCTCCTACAAGAGGGAGGAGGGAACCGGGAGAAAGGGGAGGACAAAGAAAGGAAAGAGTGTTTGCTCCTCCGAAGGGGAAGACATATCTTTTGGCAAGGCGAAGAGGACAAGAAGTTAAACTACTTCTGGGGAACGGTCACCAGGAGAGAGGAGCTATCCACGAACGAACCATTAAGACGGTGACAAATCCGTGATTTATGTTATAGTTTAAAGATAATCGTCTTGTGTTCTGCATTGGTCTGAAGAAGTAGTTTTATGTTTTCCTTGGGAGATTATCATTGATTGTGTTGGAGTGTTTGAGTTGAAAGAAATCCCTCAATAGAGAACTTTGTTCAATTAAGCAAACCTGCTCCTGACTTATTCTACCTTTCCGCTTTAGAGTAACAAATCCTGTACCCCGACTCAACCTGGCGTGTCTGCCACCGAAACGTCCAAACCCACTCCAGATATGGGAGAAGTCATCACCCACACAACAGGGTCGGTTATAAATGCCAGTCTCCAGACCATTATGCCCCACAATGTCCCAGAAAGGACGAGTCCATGGTCACTGAGTCATCGCTGCCCACCCCCACGCATCCAGGTTCGAGAGGGCAGGATCAACACTGTGGGTTAGCAGAAATAGCCCCTGCCCCAGAGATTCCGGTTCAAATAGAAGGACAGGATGTGGTAGCCATTCTCGACTCGGGAAGTATGTTTACGTTAGTAGAGGAGCTGATGGTGACCTCCGCAACACTGCTACCAGACAAAGTAGCCATGTCCTGTATCCATGGAGACACCCACTATTACCCCACAGTGAGTCTGTCTAGTCTCACCCCAAAAGGAAGGTGTACAGTCAGGGCAGGGAAAGTACCCCAGCTGAAGGTGCCGTTATTGATCAGGAGAGACTGTCCCCTATATAAGGAGCTTCGGCAGATGACGTTACGCACGGGAAGAAGGGGAACAGAAAAGAAAACCCACCCCCAAATCCAAGCCCGAGGTAGTAGTCCTACAAGGAAACGTAGCCTCGGCCTCGTCCTCTGGAGCAGAGGAAGAAATAGCGACCCAACGTCTACGACAGCTATTCCAGGAAACCACCGATGAAGACACGTGTGAAGGATTATACACGACACAGGAAGGAAGGAGCAACCAGGGGTTAAGGGATATATTTGAAGCACCATCCGAGGAGGGAACATGGAAGGGATTCTCATCGGGCACCCCTGGCGGGGATGGGGAACAACCTCCTCACCAAGGTCGACCTACCCCAAGAATTAAAGGGACAGTTCGGCACCTCTCAGCACAGAGACCCAGACCCAAGGGATGCCATGAGGAAGGTGAAGATGATTGACGGGAGAAACGTCGACGGATCAGGGGAGCTCTCTCTTCCTTACTATGCAATCAGGCGGGGTCTCTTATTGGGTTGTGCAACGAAGGGGGGAAAAACAGGAATTACTAATGGTGCCTAGACCATACAGGGATACTGTCCTACAACTAGCCCATTCCCACGTCCTAGGAGGACACCTGGCATGGGACAAAACTATCGACAGAATCATGCAGAGATTCTATTGGCCCCAGGTCACCCGAGATGTGGCCAGATATTGTAAGACGTGTGATCAATGTCAGCGTACAGTACCACGGCCACAACTACGTAATCCTTTGATTCCTCTACCCATTATCGAGACCCCCTTTGAACGCATAGCTATGGACCTCGTGGGACCCCTCCCGAAATCCGCCAGAGGACACGAGTACATCCTAGTGGTCGTAGATTACGCTACCAGGTTCCCAGAGGCCATTCCCCTTCGTAACATGTCGTCAAAGGGAATTGCCAAGGAACTGTTCATTATGTTTTCCCGGGTGGGCCTTCCCAAGACTATCCTAACCGATCAGGGAATCCCGTTCATGTCCCGGTTGATGAAGGACTTGTCGGTTATATCAGGTTCAACAGATACATACAAGTATATTCCACCCTCAGACAGACAGTTTGTGCGAACGCTTGAACAAAACGATTAAAAGTATGTTGAGAAGAGTGGTGTCCAGAGATGGGAAAAACTGGGACATGCTTCTCCCACACTTAATGTTTGCCCTGCAAGAAGTACCCCAGGCGTCTACTGGATTCTCCCCATTTGAATTGCTCTACGGCAGACCCTGTCGAGGGATCCTCGACTTAGCCAAGGAGACCTGGGAGACCCAACCATGCCCCTTCCGGTCCACGATAGAACATGTTACCCTGATGAGGGACCGCCTGTCGGCAGTGTGGCCCATAGTAAAGGAGCATATGGAGAACGCGCAACGGACCCAAGGCCTACAATAAGTCCGCGACACCCCGTGAGTTCACCGTGGGAGAGAAAGTGATGGTGCTCGTGCCCACGGCTGAACACCGTTTGCTGGCACAGTGGAGGGGGCCCTACGAGGTAACGAAAAGGGTCTCACCGGTCAATTACCTCATCAAGCAACCTGACAGGAGGAAGAAGGTCCAACTATCACATAAACCTATTGAAAAAGTACCACGGAAGAGAGGAGGGGTTGGCTTTGATGGCAAAGGAAAAGAGGAGGCTCTACCACAGGTGAGCCATGGCCAAACTCTCCTGCCGGAGCAGTCGAGACAGCTAGACATGCTGATCATGAAATTCGGTCGGATATTCTCTCCATTCCCAGGACAAACAGATGTCCTGTTTCACCATATCCACACTGAACCCGGCAAGAAAGTGCATATTCGGCCTTACAGGATTCCTGAGGCCCGCCGAGTCATCGCTAAGAACGAGGTAAGGGAAATGCTGAGGATGGGGTAATCGAGCCATCTACGAGTGAGTGGTCTAGTCCCACAGTCCTGGTCCCTAAACCCGATGGTAGTATGAGACTCTGCAATGACTTTAGGGGTGTGAACGCCATATCTACATTCGACGCGTATCCCATGCCCCGCGTGGATGAAGTCTTGGAGCGCTTAGGAAAGGCCAAGTTCATCACCACCCTGGATTTGACGAAGGGATATTGGCAAGTGCCGGTGGCTCCGGAGGATCGCCCAAAGACTGCCTTCGCCACACCGGAGGGGCTTTTTCAGTATGTGAGGATGCCCTTCGGACTGCATGGTGCTGCAGCAACTTTCCAACGCCTCATGGATGCCATTCTACGGCCCCATCAAGACTATGCAGCGGCGTACATAGACGATGTGGTCATCCACAGCGAGGACTGGGATAGTCATCTCCTGCGACTACGGGTGGTGCTCGTGAGTCTGGAAGCTACAGGGTTGACGGCCAATCCAAAAAAAATGCTGCCTGGGTCTGTCCGAAGCGGAATACCTGGGATACACAGTGGGGAATGGAAAATACGCCCACAGACAGAGAAGACCAGGACAATTCGGGACTGGCCTCGACCCCAGACAAAGCGGGACGTTCTGGCCTTCTTAGGGATAACGGGATATTATCTCCGTTTCATCCCTGGATATGCAACCATTGCCAACCCCCTCACAAACCTCATCAAGAAAAACTTGCCAAACCAGGTAGCGTGGAAGGACGAGACGGAAGACGCCTTTCAATTGCTAAAAGATAGCCTGTGCTCGGATCCCGTCCTACAGGCTCCTGACTTTTCACAAGAGTTCATTGTACAGGTAGACGCCTCGGATATGGGGCTCAGCGCCGTCCTAGCTCAGGGTGAAGGCGATGCAGAGAGGCCTATTCTCTTCATAAGTAGGAAGCTCAGCGATCGGGAACAGCGATATGCTACAGTAGAGAAAGAGACCCTAGCCATTAACTTCTCAGGGAGCAGCTCCCGAGGTGACGGTTTTGGAGAGCCTGGCGTGCCCAAAGTAAAATGCCTCCCATTCAGGCCCAGAAAATAGGATATGCATATATTTAGTACCATTGGATAGGAAACACTCTGAATTTTCCAAAACTGTTAACCATTTGTCTGTGAGTGAAACAGAACGGATATGGCAGGCAAAACCCCGAGGAATTTCTGTCCTGGAAAAAGTGATTTTGACACATTGCTCATTTGGGAACCCCTCCCTCATGAAAATGACCATATAAGGGCATATGAATGCAGTACACGTCGCTTCCTTATGATGTCAACAGCCTCGAGACAGTGTATTTCTTCCATTTTGGATGCTTTAGACCAGAGAAAAAGACCAAACAAGTGGGTCCCCCCTTCATGAC
Source organism: Hucho hucho (assembly GCA_003317085.1). Taxonomy (NCBI): domain Eukaryota; kingdom Metazoa; phylum Chordata; class Actinopteri; order Salmoniformes; family Salmonidae; genus Hucho; species Hucho hucho. Next base: position 41,564 of record QNTS01004189.1, on the reverse strand, counting down.
AACAGTACCCAGGGCGCGCGCCCGAGAAGTCGCACAGTGTCTTATTTATCGTCGTTATTGATCAGTTTATATTCCGGTTGATTTATAATAGTAAATATACGTAAAAGTGTTCCTAAGGATACATTTAAAACTATGTTTGAATGTTCTTGGACAAGTTTATAGGTATAAGATGAACGAGTTCGCGCCACGTTTCAATGGACTAGTGGAGGCTGTAGTTTCTGATTATGACGCGCGAACCAAATGGAGATTTATGGATAAAATACATTACTTTTTCTAACAAAAGAACCATGGATTGTCTTCGTTGGACACTTAGGATGACCTCAGCAGAAGTTCTTCAACAGGTAATTGATTTGTTTTCGCTGTGAAATGTGTTATGTGTGTGCCACGCTGGCTAATGAATTCATGGCTATGAGAAAGTATGTGAGGTGCTGCCCTCAAACAATCAAATGTAGTGCTTTCGCCGTAAAGCCTTTTTGAAATCTGACAACGCTGTGATATTGCCAAGAAACAGCTTTTGATGAGTATGAAACACTTGTATATTGGTAGCGACCCACCGCTCCCTGTGAAGTTAAGTGGGCCCTCAATTATCTCCGGTACTACCTACTGGGACGTAGGTTTGCACTCGTTACCGACCATGCTCCCCTCACGTGGATGGCCGGCAAGAGAAACAATAACAGAATAGCCAGATGGTTTCTTGCTTTACAACTTCTCTTTCCATGTCATTCACAGGGCCGGATCGAGGAACGGGAATGCAGACACGCTATCCCGACGCGACCAAGATGGTGCGTCTGGCGCCCAACCCTTCGGTCCTGAGGGGGGAGGTATGTGGAAGGACCACCAGAGGGCAGGCTGTGAGTCAAGGAGACCAGAGACAATTAAGCACAGCTGACGGTACTAATGACCTATTCTCTTTCTCCTACAAGAGGGAGGAGGGAACCGGGAGAAAGGGGAGGACAAAGAAAGGTAAGAGTGTTTGTCACCGTCTTAACGAACCATTAAGACGGTGACAAATCCGTGATTTATGTTATAGTTTAAAGATAATCGTCTTGTGTTCTGCATTGGTCTGAAGAAGTAGTTTTATGTTTTCCTTGGGAGATTATCATTGATTGTGTTGGAGTGTTTGAGTTGAAAGAAATCCCTCAATAGAGAACTTTGTTCAATTAAGCAAACCTGCTCCTGACTCGTTTATTCCACCTTTCCGCTTTAGAGTAACACCAAATTACTTGGTCCGCTCACACTGGTTAAAAAAAGGTGAAATAAAAAAAATAAAGTATGTACGGGATACACATGGTATACACCGTCCAATAAAATCCTGACTTGCAGGTTCCTTACTCGACAATGCAATAAGAAATAATACAAGATAAGAATACCAACATGAAGTAAATGGTTCAGTAGAGTAGAAGAAACATTTTAGCATCAGTATAATACAGGAAGGGACCATTTATATAGTCCAATATTATAGTCCAGTATGCTTATGTACAGTTGAAGTCGGAAGTTTACATACACCTTAGCCAAATACATTTAAACTCAGTTTTTCCACAATTCCTGACATTTAATCCTAGTAAAAATGTCCTGTCTTAGGTTAGTTAGGATCACCACTTTATTTTAAGAAAGTGAAATGTCAGAATAATAGTAGAGTGATTTATTTCAGCTTTTATTTCTTTCATCGCATTTCCAGTGGGTCAGGAGTTTACATACACTCAATTAGTATTTGGTAGCATTGCCTTTCAGTTGTTTAACTTGGGTCAAACGTTTCAGGTAGCCTTCTACAAGCTTCCCACAATAAGTTGGGTGAATTTTGGCTTACTCCTCCTGACAGAGCTGGTGTAACTGAGTCAGGTTTACAGGCCTCCTTGCTCGCACATGCTTTTTCAGTTCTGCCCACACATTTTCTATAGGATAGAGGTCATGGCTTTGTGATGTCCTCTGGTCTGATGAAACAAAAATAGAACTGTTTGGCCATAATGACCATAGTTATGTTTGGAGGAAAAAGGGGTAGGATTGCAAGCCAAAGAACACCTTCCCAACCATGAAGCACGGGGGTGGCAGCATCATGTTATGGTGGTGCTTTGCTGCAGGAGGGACTGGTGCACTTCACAAAATAGATGGCATCATGAGGAAGGAAAATTATGTGGAGATATTGAAGCAACATCTCAAGACATCAGTCAGGAAGTTAAAGCTTGGTCGCAAATGGGTCTTCCAAATGGACAATGATCCAAGCATACTTCCAAAGTTGTGGCAAAATGGCTTAATGACAACAAAGGCAAGCTATTGGAGTGGCCTTCACAAAGCCCTGACCTCAATCCTATAGAAAATGTGTGGGCAGAACTGAAAAAGCGTGTGCGAGCAAGGAGTCAAACCTGACTCAGTTACACCAGCTCTGTCAGGAGGAATGGGCCAAAGTTCACCCAACTTATTGTGGGAAGCTTGTGGAAGGCTACCTGAAACGTTTGACCCAAGTTAAACAATTTAAAGGCAATGCTACCAAATACTAATTGAGTGTATGTAAACTCCTGACCCACTGGGAATGCGATGAAAGAAATAAAAGCTGAAATAAATAATTCTCTCTACTATTATTCTGACATTTCACATTCTTAAAATAAAGTGGTGAACATAACTGACTTAAGACAGGGAATATTTACTAGGATTAAATGTCAGGAATTGTGAAAAACTGAGTTTAAATGTATTTGGCTAAGGTTTACTGTATGTAAACTTCCTACTTCAACTGTATGTGTGTGTAATGTGTGTGTATATATGCATGTGTGTGTGTGTGTGTGTATATATGCATGTCTGTGTGTGTGTGTGTATGGCTGTGTGTGTGTGCTAATGTGCTGAGATTCAGAGCAGTTTCTAGTAGATGTCCTGGATGGGTGGGAGCACGGTCCCAGTGATGTACTGGGCCTTGTGGTTGTGGACGGAGCATTTCCCGTACCAGGCCGTGATGCAACCGGTCAGGACACTCCATGGTGCAGCAGTAGAATTTGGAGAGGACCCGGGGTGGCATGCCAAATTTCTTCAGCCGCCTTAGGAAGTAGAGGCGCTGTTGCGCCCTCTTGACAAGAGCGGTGGTGTTGTTGGTCCATGTCAAGTCCTCTGTGATGTTGGACGCAGAGGAACTTAAACTGATGACCCTCTTCACTGTAGTCCTGTTGATGTGGATCGGGGCATGTTCCCTCCTCTACTTCCTGAAGTCAACAATCAACTCATTTTGTTTAGCTGATGTGGAGGGAGAGGCTGTTGTCGTGGCACTATAATGTCAGTTCACTTACCTCCTCCCTATTGGCTGACTCATCGTTGGTTGGGTATCAGGCCTACAACTGTGGTGTCATCAGCAAACTTGATGATGGAGTTGGTGTCTTGCAAAGCCACGCAGTCGTGGGTCAACAGGTAGTACAGCAGAGAACTGAGGACGCTCTGAGCTTGGTGTCGAGCTTGGAGGGAACAATAGTGTTCAATGCTGAACTGTAGTCAATGAACAGCATTCTCACATAGGTGTTCCTCTTGTCCAGATGTGTTACGGTCGCGTGAATGGTGATGGAAATGGCATCTTCCTTGGTTCTGTTGTAGCGGTATTCAAACTGGACTGGGTCCAGTGTGCCTGGCATGCTGGCCTTGATGTGGGCCATGACCATCCTCTCAAAGCACTTCACGATGACTGGCCCCTATTCCCTATATAGTGCACTACTTTTGACCAGGGCCCCTATTCCCTATATAGTGCACTACTTTTGACCAGGGCACCTATTCCCTATATAGTGCACTACTTTTGACGAGAACCATATGGGTCCTGGTCAAAAATAGTGCACTAAATAGGGAATATGATGTCATTTGGGACGCAGGCCGGCTCACTACTGGAGGAGGAGGATGCTAGGAAATAGGCAACAAGGTGTGAAGGAAATTAGCAACAAGGTGTGAAAGACAAGTCTTCCACAAACACAAGTTAGCCTTGATTGTGTTGACCTAACATTGATGTAAGTATTTCTGGAGGCATGAATCTCCTGAAAGCAGAGTTACATCTAATGGTTATATATAGACAATGGAGCTAGCTAAAGGCTCGTTGTTATGGAGACCAGAGCCTGCGCCAGAGAGAGAGAGGTACGAGGCGTGTGGGGGTGTAAATTAATCTGCGATGGTGTATGTGTGTGTGTAGTGTGTGCGTGTGCGTGCCAGACCTGGGTTCAAATACCGGTGCATTTGAGTATCTATACTGAACAACAATATAAACGTAACCTGCAATCATTTCAAAGATTTTACTGAGTTACAGTTAATTTAAGAAAATCAGTCAATTGAAATAAATTAATTAGGCCCTAATCTATGGATGTCACATGACTGGGAATACAGATATGCATCTGTTGGTCACAGATACCTTATAAAAAATGTAGGGGTGTGGATCAGAAAGCCAGTCAGTATCTAGTGTAACCACCATTTGCCTCATGCAGCGCAACACACCTCCTTCACATAGAGTTGATCAGGCTGTTGATTGTGGCCTGTGAAATGTTGTCCCACTCCTCTTGAATGGCTGTGTTTATTTGCTGGATATTGGCGGGAACTGGAACACGCTGTCGTAAACGTCGATCCAGAGCATCACAAACATGCTCAATGGGTATGCAGGCCATGGAAGAACTGGGACATTTTCAGAATGGTGTACAGATCCTTGCGACATGGGGCCGTGCATTATCATGCTGAAACATGAGGTGATGGTGGCGGATGACTGGCACGACAATGGGCCTCAGGATGTCGTCACGGTATCGCTGTGCATTCAAATTGCCATGGATAAAATGCAATTGTGTTTGTAGTCTGTAGCTTATGCCTGCCCATACCATAACCCCACCGCCACCATGGGACACTCTGTTCACAACGTTGACATCAGCAAACTGCTCACCCACACAACGCCGTACATGTGTAGTCTGCGGTTGTGAGGCCGGTTGGATGTATTGCCAAATTCTCTAAAACGCTGTTGGAGGTGGCTTATGATAGAGAAATGAACATTAAATTCTCTGGCAACAGCTCTGGTGGACATTCCTGCAGTCAGCATTCCAATTGCACACTCACTCGAAATTTGAGACATCTGTGGCATTGTGTTGTCTGACAAAATTGTACAGTTAAGAGTGGCCTTTTATTGTCCTCAGCACAAGGTGCACCTGTGTAATGATCATGCTGTTTAATCAGCTTCTTGATATGCCACACCTGTCAGGTGGATGGATTATCTTGCAAAGGAGAAATACTCACTAACAGGGAAGTAAACAAATTTGAGCACAACATTTGAGAGAAATAAGCTTTTTGTGCCTATGAAATATTTCTGGGATCTTTTATTTCAGGACCAACACTTTACATGATGCATTTATATTTTATTTTAGTGTAGTATTTCAAATACTTTTTTGAATTGAGTATTTTAATGGTTTTAATGGTTGAAATACTTATTTCAAATACTATATTTACAAATACCAGGGTTAAATGCATGGGAGTGTATTTGAGTGTTTTCAAATACTGTGTGTGGGTGTGTGTGTCTATATGCGTGTGTGTGGGTGTTTAAGGTAACCTGCGATGGCGTGGGGATCAGCTGAATACTCCTGTACGTCCATAACACCACAGTCCAGGGAGGCCTTCAGCTTCTTCAGCTTGGAGGCCGAGGGAGCCACTCTGAACAGACCCTACACACACAGGGAGTCAGGAAGACAGAACGACAGGGAGTCAGGAAGACAGAACGACAGGGAGTCAGGAAGACAGAACGACAGGGAGTCAGGAAGACAGAACGACAGGGAGTCAGGAAGACAGAACGACAGGGAGTCAGGAAGACAGAACGACAGGGAGTCAGGAAGACAGAACGACAGGGAGTCAGGAAGACAGAACGACAGGGAGTCAGGAAGACAGAACGACAGGGAGTCAGGAAGACAGAACGACAGGGAGTCAGGAAGACAGAACGACAGGGAGTCAGGAAGACAGAA
>QNTS01004188.1:31246-94180 GCA_003317085.1 Hucho hucho | reverse complement strand
GCGCCAACCAAACGGAGATTTATGGATATAATAAATGACTTTTTCTAACAAAAGAACCATTGGATGTCTTCGTTGGACACTTGGGAAGCCCTCAGCAGAAGTTCTTCAAAAGGTAAGGGATTTGTTTTCACTGTGAAATGGGTTTTGTGTGAACCGCGCTGGTTTATGAATTTATGCTAATGGTTAAATATTGTAGGTGCTATCCTCAAACAATCAAATGTTGTGCTTTCGCCGTAAAGCCTTTTTGAAATCTGACAACGCTGTGATATTGCCAAGAAGCAGAGCTTTTGATGACTATGCAACACTTGTATATTGATGAATGTTTAATAATTCAACTTTTGGATTTTGAATTTGGCGACTTACATTTCACCAGGTAGTGTCGGGCTAGCGCCCCACTGCTCCCTAAGTAGTTAATTGTTTTCACTTGTAATTGGAAAATGAATAAACCTATAAATGTAAACATACACTGTGTTTTCTTTTCTCCACAGAGAAATCTTTCCATATTCCCTAATAAGGATATCAGAAGCATCAGAAATATACTATTAGGTATATACAAAAGGATTCAAATTAGTGGATTCGGCTATTTCAGCCACACCGTTGCTGACAGGTGTATAAAATCGAGCACACGGCCATGCAATCGCCAAAGACAAACATTGGTAGTAGAATGGCCTGACTGAAGAGCTCAGTGACTTTCAACGTGGCATCGTCATAGAATGCCACCTTTCCAACAAGTCAGTTCGTCAAATTTCTTCCCTGCTAAAGCTGCCCCGGTCAACTTTAAGTGCTGTTATTGTGAAGTTGAAACAACTAGGAGCACTTACAGCTCAGCCACGAAATGGTAGGCCACACAAGCTCACAGAACGGGACCGCGGAGTGCTGAAGTACGAAGTGTGTAAAAATCGTCTGTCCTCAGTTGCAACACTCACTATCAAGTTCCAAATTGCCTCTGGAAGAAACATCAGCACAATAACTGTTTGTCGGGAGCTTCATGAAATGGGTTTCCATGGCCGAGCAGCCGCACAGAAGACTAAGATCACCATGCACAATTCCAAGCATCGGCTGGAGTGGTGTAAAGCTTGCCGCTATTGGACTCTGGAGCAGTGGAAAAGCGTTCTCTGGAGTGATGAATCACTCTTCACCATCTGGCAGTCCGACAGACAAATATGAGTTTGGCGGATGCCAGGAGAACGCTACCTTCCCCAATGCATAGTGCCAACTGTAAAGTTTGGTGGAGGAGGAATTATGGTCTGGAGCTGTTTTTCATGATTCGGGCTAGGCCCCTTAGTTCCAGTGAAGGGAAATCTTAAAGCTATAGCATAATGACATTGTAGACAATTCTGTGCTTCCAACTTTGTGGCAACAGTTTGCAACAAACTGACCTCAACCCCATCGAACACCTTTGGGATGAATTGGAACACCGACTGCGAGCCAGGCCTAATCGCCCAACATCAATGCCTGACCTCACTAATGCTCTTCTGGCTGAATGGAAGCAAGTCCCCACAGCAATGTTCCAACATCTATTTGATAGCCTTCCCAGAAGAATGTAGGCTGTTATAGCAGCAAAGGGGGGACCAACTCCATATTCATGCCCATGATTTTGGAATGAGATGATCAACGAGCAGGTGTCCACATACTTTTAGACATGTAGTGTACATTTTAAACAGGTTGGAACCGGTTCAGGGAACAAAACCGGAAAAGAACAAACATTTTCAAGGAACAGAAATGGAACCAGGAGCGAAAGTGATCCATACTGTTCCGGAACAGAACCGCTATTTTAAAGCATGGGAACCAGTTAATAACATTACATTCAAGGCATTGTTTTCTATTCCCACAACACTCAGAAACGTATTCCAGTGTCTGCCTGCAAGCTGAAAATCTTTTCCTGTGTATTTAGGCTGCCTGCCCCTCCCTCCTGCAAAGCTACTGGCTACGGAGGCTACTGAGTGTACTGCCGTTACATTGACACTTGATTCAGAACATGGGGAGATATTTTTTATTCGCTAGAGAAGAATGGAATAACTTTTTCAATGCTAGTTAAGGATACTATAGGCCAAGTTATCACGTTTCACTTTGGATTTATTAACTACAAAAAGGTAAGACGTGTTTTTAATTCTGGTGCTGCTCTGCACACACAGCTAGCTAGCTCAAAGGACATTCAAAGTTCCTCCATAGAAGCCGCTCCTTCTAGGTATAATTCTGTGGACCTAATTCATGTCATAACAAGATTCCCAGCGCTTCAAGCCTATTCCTCATGCGCTCTCCCCACCGACAAAATTTCAGTCGTGCCAAAGGCTACACTTGTCTGTCCATCACGCATGTAAACAACTAGCTTGCCTGCTCTATCCTCACTTATTGGTGAAGTGATTAAATAAGCTAAATGTAACAACCTGTTGATTTCAAATGTTAAAAAAGGACCAGAAAGGAATAATATAAACCTGTACTTTTTTGGGGTTCGAACTGCTTCAAAACTCTATTTTGCTGGTCGGAACAGTGGAACAAAACAAAAAAAGTGGTTATGTTCAGAACTAAACTTAATTTTGGTTACAACCTGTTTTTAAATGTATCATGGTATTACAATGATCAAGTTGCATGAGACTGTTTTGAGAAGTGCACTACCTCTGCTGTTTTTTTGGCTGTTCTCCTTTGTTCACCATCAGAGTGAAGATAAAGGGTTCCTTTTCCCTTTTACTTAATGAAATAACTTGCATAATATTGTCTTGCTTGAAAAAATAATTGTTCAAACTTTGGAGCAAAGTTGCATTTAGGATCTAAAAATGCAGTTCAATAATTGTGTGAATCATGTTCTGTAATTTGATTACCCTTCAGTACTTTGTAGTACTGGTGTTATTGCATTACTGTCTAGCAGTAAGTATTTTAAATTGTGATACTTACACATATCCCAATCCTTATTCAGGCCTATGCCTGTTTCAGAGGTGCTCAATTCTGTCCATTCTCTGACTTTGCTGTTGCACCATGGCATTTGGGGAATAAAACACGGCACAACCAGCATTACAAAATATCAAATTTGTTTTATAAAATAATTTGCACATGCACACCCACACAATATTTTGTAACCCCCAATATAGGCTGATATTTCTTTTCATAAAGCTAGCACACAATTGCAGACTTTTAAAACATGGTTTTGAAGACACCATGGGGAAAGCTTTGCACTGTTTGATTATAAATTTTATGTACAAAAAAGGCAGTCTGAAAATCAAGTATAAACATTTAAAAACAATTTACAAATGGACAAAGTACAAAAAGAGCAAGTCACTCAAACAATATGTATAGAAGCAATGACAAACAACTTATTATGGAAAACATTTACATCTATTAACTGCAGATTGAAATGCCTATTTGGCTGAGAATTGTACAGAAAGTTATACAGAATGCTTTTGATACATTCTTTTTTGGCAGTCTCAGTTCAAATCTCATGTAAGTAGTAGTTAAAAAAAACAGTGATGTAAATTGAATGGAAGGATGAAATGATTAACAAAATAGTATAAGTAGTTATTAACAGATGGGAAAAAGGTTTCATTTCACATACAAACTGGACCAGAAAACACTGGACATCTGCATACTCATCATGGATAGTTTTGATAAATAAAATACATTGGCTTTCAAATAATCATACATTCACTACTCTATGTGCTAATTGGTGCTGACACAAATACAGTATTTCTGGGCAAACAGAAAGAGCTCAGTTTCATAAATGAAATGGAGTTGGCTTCTGTGAACATGTAGTCAAATTAGTTGGAATTCTAGGGGTCATTATGGAGGTAGACTTGTCTTGTTGAAATCACAATTTCTATGCAACAAAAATAACTTAATATGACTTACATCCAATAAAGGTTATTCTACCAAACCTTGTGTCCGGGATAAGTCAAAAACATAATTATCCTGCTGCAAAAATGCAAGTTTGGAGTGTACTCTACAAAATGTTTTGTTTGAAACAAAATGAAAACCAACTGCACATTAATTCACACCATGCTTTGTTGTTGCACAGGAAGAATGCTGATTTAAACTTATCCTGGAAACAGTTTTAATTGAACCGGCCTTCAATTGCATTTCCTTCTTGTCCATTGTCTTGTACACAAACCTATGTCAAAATGGGATTGTGAATGTAGAATGAACACATTGCACGTACTGTATATAACATGAAGAACAAAATAAAAGTGCCTTGAATTTGTTGTGCCAAAATAGTGACAATGTACTGACAAAAAAAACATTAAATACACCTTTACATTTTCCCCACACTTCTTTCTTTTTTTTCTTTAAGTCATTTTAATGTGGACAGAACATGAAGAGTGAAAAGTTGGGCCTTCTGAAGTTTCAAACAAGCTACTAATGCTCAGGTCCTCTGGAAAACATGACACTCTTACAAATGATAAAATGCACATCACGAGCCTTGATAAACATCTTTTGCAAAAATATTTCATTTTCAGAAGTATTGCAATGACATGAATGCATACAGGACATAAAAACTCTCCACTGACTGGACAAAATACAAACAATTGTGCATTTATAAGGCAAATACATGGAGGTTGGTTTCAACTAGGCATTTCATGACCATTCAACTACTTAAAAAATAAATAAAGAAACTGAATCTTGAAACCCTTTCCTATCTAATGTGCTTGTCCAGAGGTCTTTTGGTGTCTTTGAATAACTAATACTTGCTGTTAGGAATTGATATTTGCTTATCTGACTTCGGTCTTTCTGGAGATATAGCATATTTTACCACTGCACAGATCCTGACTTCAGGTGCTAGGTTGTGACTAGTCAAATGTGTACCTGGGCTTGAGTTGAACTGAGAACCAATCTGACAATTAGGTTTGTATGGAATATTCTGTATGGAGGTAAAGAAAACGATGACATGCTTTTTACTACTGCAATTCATTTAGTACATTTTGCTCAAACAGTGTAGATTCTGTCATCAAATGGACCGACAAAGCATGCACATGTGCCTTGCTAACATGTTCTGATAGCAAAGGCCATCAGTTAGCATGTGCTTTCAAACGTTGGGTGGGAATGATCATTCTGGATGTGCTTTCAGGTAAAACATGCAAACCTCCCATACAGTTCCCATACAAGGACCTCAGCTGCCTGGCCATAAAACTGCTCTTTTCCTTGCCTCATTTTGGGTACTACAATATGAAGTGTATGGTTAGGATGGGCCACCAGTAGTAGTCTCATCAAGTATGATGTTGACTGGCCATTCTGAGCTCTATCGTTTGATCTCAGCCCTAAAGAGACTGGTTTAAACACCTCATATTCTGGGTGACATTGTTGTCTTCAGTCAAACACACACCTACGTACCTATTGGCCAATTCAAAATGGAGAGTATTTTATCCCATTGCGTTGCAGTCCTGTGCTTCAGATAGCAAAATATACATGACCAGAGAGGTTGGCTTATGACATTAAATGTCAAACTATGAGGTCCCTGGACTGTATTAAAAATACTGCAATTAAAAAATAAATTGTTTATAATATACAACAACAGTTGTTTAAGAGTACAGAATCTGACTAGTTATCAAATGCCATCAAAATCCTTGACCACTGGATTTTCTCTTCTCACAGGACTGAACTTACAGTAATGGAAGTGTTTGAGATTTAGGGCTCTACTCAATCCGCATCGAGGAAATTCAGCTTTACAGCATGATTGAAATTTAAAGGCAATGTACCCGCTTTAGCGGAGACTGCATTCATGGTAAACACTGCTCAATCGGAAATTACCTTTACATTTCTATCACGGAATCTGTACCGCTTCAGCATTACAGATTGAATAGAGCCCTCTATGATGTGGTTGGTAATATACTTCAAGTATATGAAGGGGTTATTTTACAGTGCCAAGTCTTTTCAATAGTTTCTTCCCTTTGGAGAGCAGTCCCTTTTTCTTTTTGGAGGACAAGTCGCGGGGGCCCCTGATGGGACTGCCAGGCCCCAAGGTAGCAGGGCCAGTGCCGGGGATGTGTTGGCGCACTGTGGGGTAGGCAGCGCTTCTGGGCGGACTCGATTTTTCCAACGGAACCTAATGGAAGACCCGTAAGGGACAGTTCAGGGGGGTTAAAAAGCCAGCCCTCTTGCACCCCAGTCACTACTCCCTTCCACTCAGTCCATTCTGTCTCAGCAGGGCCACCATACTTTTGGCTTCATCAGTCTATCTCTCTTATAGTGCAGCCCAGTTCAACTTGTCAATGCTCGGATGTCGTCTCTTTAGTGTACTGAGGTGCTGTATACCCCCCTCCCCCACTGCCATGTAGACACAGTCTGTCATCAAGCTGGTTTAAAAGATAAAGACTTCAATGCCAAAGAATATGTCCACATACTACTGCTCTCTTTACCAATAGCACATTTTATACTGAGATTCTCCAGAATGGCTATCAATGGCAAAGGCCATGCCTTTCACACAAAAACAAGAGATGCAATATTGTATTAACATTATGGGACAACATATGACAGCAGATTTTCTTTTTAAATTTAAAGGGCATTCATATACAACTAGGTTACAGTAAACATCTAATATCTACATATTCCTTAATTGTAATCATGAGCTAAAAGGCTTCTTTTCAATTGCACTTAGGAAAGATGTAACCTTAAGATTCCATTAACATGAGACTGTAGTCTCTATCCTTAAGATTCTATTAACATGAGACTGTAGTCTCTATCCTTAAGATCCCATTAACATGAGACTGTAGTCTCTATCCTTAAGATCCCATTAACATGAGACTGTAGTCTCTAGCACAGTAGTATATGGCTGTAGTATATAACTACATATGGTTAGAAAGTGGCATCAATTAGATTTTCTATGAGAAAAACATGTTAATAGCTCTTTTTGCCATTTCGCATCATTCCTTATGTGAAAGAAAAAGTGCACCCCACTAACAACTTAACAAGGGCATTGTGGACCAGACCACTATCTTGGGCATCTATGGGTAAAGAGATGCCAATTATATTTTTATCTGATTGATTGAATTGCCTGTCTGGCAGACATTTGATTACCATTGACTTGTTTCGAGCAGTTTGATTAGATTAAGTGTGGCAGGGTGCACTGCTTCAAGGAGAGAGGAGGTTCTTTCAGAATGTTAGCTATAGAGTCTGATTGAATGTTACTACTAGTACTACAGGGAGGCAACCTAGACGTGCAAAAATGGCCTTTTAGCTTACCATGATTTACAGCAGGAGGATTATCTTGAGAGACTGACATTGTAATGTACAACACCCAGAGAAACAACTGAAGATACCATGCTTCTTGTCTAATGCATTGGCTAGGGTGGTCGTCCTTAACTTGCTCAGTAGCTCTGTGTGCTCAGTTGGTAGAGCATGGCATTGCAACGCCAGGATAGTGGGTTTGATTCCCGGACCACACATACGTAAAATGTATGCACGCGTGACTAAGTTGCTTGGGATCAAAGTGTCTGCTAAATGGCATTTATAAGTTAACACAACAACCTGAATGCTTTTACAATGAGCTCACGTCAAATATTAGCACTGACTTCGCTGATAACTACTTTACTGAGGGAAAATATACTTACTACGACTGTGATAGGTGGTTGTCTCAGCTAGCTATCTTAAGATGAATGCACTAATTGTAATTTGCTCTGGATAAGAGCATCTGCTAAATGACTAAAATGTAAATAAAAACCATAAAGTATGTAAACTGGGGTCAAATGTGTCATCCTGGTGTGTTCCACAGTATTCTATCACTAATGTTCTGGTTAATAAAAAAAATTGAAATATTTACATCCATTCAAAATGAATTAACTGAAATATAAACTGTCATAATAAAGGTCATAAAAGGTGTGTGTGTTGCATACCGGAAACTAAGGGAACCCATGTCATCTGCATTAGACGAGAGGAGCGTAACCTTGGTATCCTCAGTTGCTCACTTACGTGATGGAAACAGAGCCTCTAAGGTGTGAAATGAACACTCTTCTTCTGTTTTGCCAAGCGGGTGAGGAAAAGAAAAATGCAGTGATGGCATTTCAATAGTCTGCACTATGAGAATGACAAACTAGAAAACCAGCCAAGAAACTTCAGATGAAACCTGTTGTTATTCAAACATTAACTTTCAATTATTTGTTAAACAAAGAATTATAGTCACATTATTTTCCAGCTAGTATTATCATTACTTTTTAAATTATACTCTCAAAGAGCAACATAATCTTCTTGATATCTTGCATGCTATTTTACAAGTAAGCAATATACAAAAACAAGGCTTCGGAAGCAAATACAAAAGTTATACTGTACTAGACTTATTTTTCACTATAAAAAGATTGAAGGGGAATTCATGCATCTTAAAGAGAAAACATGCGGTGCTACAGTCTACATATTTCATCCTCCAGTACATCAAAACTATTTCCTCTATTAGAACCTATTTTAGACTAAACACAGGTAATACTCAGAAAGAATTTCTTGCAATGCTAAATGTGCAAAAAAACAGTTAAAGTTACAATTCTGCTTTTATTTTATTGTTTCTGTATATTCTCTTTGAGAACGCTATATGAATATGTCCACATTTTAAAATCCTTCACAGCAGTCAACCTTAAAAATAAAAGTACCACTGTCAAGTATTAATAGTTTTCGTTATATTTCTGAGACATGAACAATGTTTACAGCATAATGCTCCAAAGTCTGAATTCCCATCATATGTTCAGAAATGAAACACTCACAAGCACAGACAGAAAACTAAAGGAGTAAGTAGGTAAAGGGAACGGAAAATAGTAAATGGATGACAGAGGGCTAGTACTGCGAAAGAGCATGTACCCTTTTGGTCTTTATCCGCGCTGCAGCGTCCTGGGGGTATCGAGAATCTCCACATGGAGTGTCAGTGAGAAAAACCTCAACATCATCAGGCACTTCTTCTAGAAAGTTGGAGGGAACAAGACCTTTGTGTCCATTGAGCTCGCCCTGAGGGATCACAAACACACAGGGTGACTCGCATAGAATGTACATCGGATTCCACAATATAGCGGACTGATACAAAATAATCATTTTTAAGTGTTTATCATACGACTACTATTACTATCAATGTCATTTTCACTGGTGTTTATTTGCGCAAAGCTGGTTGAAGACAATGTGCTCCTTAATATCATTATGTGTAAGTCACATCTTACATACTTACATAATGAAACCCATCTTCATCAATTTCACCAAAAACTGTTATGACGTCACCAGCGCAGAATGTCAGTTCAGCCTGTCAAAACAGTGAGATGTTTGAGTTAAGTTTGACCTGCTTTCTCTACATCAAAGCAGCTTGAATCTGTTGAAGATTAACTCTATAACCCAACCACATGAGATATTGTTAGGGTTTCATTTGCGTGAAATGCTGTATTTCCTATTCCAATCACTGAGATGCATTGTAAATCTAGAAGTGTCAATGCAGTCCTGGCAGACTGATGCAACTATCAAATGCATCAAGTGTTGGATGTTTTAAAAGGATTGCAACACAGACAAAAGGCATACCATACTACTATCTACTATCCACTCCTACAGGCCTCTCCAAAACTCACAAACCAAACATTGGAGACTGCTCAACACACAGACCAACCCGAGGAAGGATGCCAGCGCAGGCTATGAGTGAGGGGCTGTGTTCATGAGAGGGGTATACTGTGGCCTAATCCACCATGTCAAGCCCACCTCTTCTGAACACTCCACGGAGAAACAGTTACGGAGAAAACACAGAGAGCGGACGCTCCTCTCACTCACCTGCTCATTCAGCCTGTCTCTCCCATACTGTGTGGCCGTGCCAATAGAAAGGTGAGAGTGAGTGAAACCAGGGGGAAGGTCCATAAGTACAACAAGAAAAGGTTAAGCTACTAATAAATGTGGATTAAATAATGGTACAGACTGGAAGTAAATCTAGGGAGTAAGTATGGCTGGTGTTTTGTGCAATGTTGGCAAGGCAAGCAGGTAAGTCATTAGTAACAGGGTAGAACTACCTCTACACCTGACTCCATAACAGCAGTAATAGTCTTCAACCAGTATGATCCTCCGAAAGCATCATACACACAGTACAGTTGTGGCCAAAAGTTTTGAGAATGACACAAAGTCTGCTGCCTCAGTTTGTATGATGGCATGATGGCAATATGCATTAACCCCAGAATGTCATGAAGAGTGATCAGATGAATTGCAAGTAATTGCAAAGTCTCTCTTTGCCATGCAAATTAACTGAATCCCCCAAAAACACTGCACAAAAGGACCAGCTGACATCATGTCAGTGATTCTCTTGTTAACACAGGTGTGAGTGTTGACGAGGACAAGGCTGGAGATCACTCTGTCATGCTGATTGAGTTCGAATAACAGACTGGAAGCTTCAAAAGGAGGGGGGTGCTTGGAATCATTGTTCTTCCTCTGTTAACCATGCTTACCTGCAAGGAAACACGTGCCGTCATCATTGCTTTGCACAAAAAGGGTTTCACAGGCAAGGATATTGCTGCCAGTAAGATTGCACCTAAATCAACCATTTATCGGATCATCAAGAACTTCAAGGAGAGCGGTTCAATTGTTGTGAAGAAGACTTCAGGGCGCCCAAGAAAGTCCAGCAAGAGCCAGGACCGTCTCCTAAAGTAGATTCAGCGGTGGGATCGGGGCACCACCAGTACAGAGCTTGCTCAGGAATGGCAGCAGGCAGGTGAGAGTGCATCTGCACGCACAGTGAGGCGAAGACTTTTGGAGGATGGCCTGGTGTCAAGAAGGGCAGGAAAGAAGCCACTTCTCCCCAGGAAAAACATCAGGGACAGACTGATATTCTGCAAAAGGTACAAGGATTGGACTGCTGAGGACTAGGGTAAAGACATTTTCTCTGATTAATCCTTTTTCCGATTGTTTGGGGCATCCGTAAAAAAAGCTTGTCCGGAGAAGACAAGGTGAGCGCTAACATCAGTCCTGTGTTATGCCAACAGCAAAGCATCCTGAGACCATTCATGTGTGGGGTTGCTTCTTAGCCAAGGGAGTGGGCTCACTCACAATTTTGCCTAAGAACACAGCCATGAATAAAGAATGGTACCAACACATCCTCCGAGAGCAACTTCCCCCAACCATCCAGGAACAGTTTGGTAACAAACAATGCCTTTTCCAGCATGATGGAGCACCTTGCCATAAGGCAAAAGTGATAACTAAGTGGCTCGGGGAACAAAACATCGATATTTTGGGTCCATGGCCAGGAAACTCCCCAGACCTTAATCCCATTGAGAACTTGTGGTCAATCCTCAAGATGCGGGTGGACAAACAAAAACCCACAAATTCTGACAAACTCCAAGAATTGATTATGCAAGAATGGGCTGGCATCAGTCAGGATGTGGCCCATAAGTTAATTGAGAGCATGCCAGGGCGGATTGCAGAGGTCTTGAAAAAGAAGGGTCAACACTGCAAATATTGACTTTTTGCATCAACTTTATGTAATTGTCAATAAAAGCCTTTGACACTTATGAAATGCTTGTAATTATACTTCAGTATTCCATAGTAACATCTGACAAAAATATCTAAAGACACTTAAGCAGCAAACTTTGTGGAAATTAATATTTGTGTCATTCAAAACTTTTGGCCACGACTGTACAGCATACATTTGAATTATTCTCTAATGAGCTGTGAGACGTCTCCTATAGGAAAAACCGAGGTGTGCATACAGGAAACACTGTGTGACCTGGACAAAATGTACTCCTGGTCATATCCTTTTTCTCAGTTTATAAAGAATTGACCGTCTATTTCTGTTTATATCATGTTATACAATCAATGGTGGGGACAAAGGTATTGAGTCACATGCATCCTGATGGTATCTGGTCTGTAAATGGGGGTGGAGCCGTGGAGAAGAGGATATGAAGCAAGAGGTCTAGCAGTACTGTACCTCCACATCCACGTTGGGGGAGCTCTCCCTGGGGTCGTAGTCATACAGGGCCACCATTCTACGTGTGGACGAGGGGTGCGGACGCCCACTCCGCCTGTTCCTCTCTGGACAATCAATAAGAATGATAAGTAACACACTAGAGATACTCACCTTACTACTCTCAGTTGCAAATTCCCACATTAAAATGACAGTACGTAATGCCTTATGATTTGGCATGAATGACCGTCTATTACCATGCCAAAGGCTGAATGAATGATTCCGTTTCAATGATACTTGGTACATGAAGGTGAAAGCCATAATGAACACCCCCACCACTTTACTGGAGACGAGCATGTTGGAGACTGACAGAAAATACCCATAACTCCCTACTCATAAGAAAAGTGAAGAAAGGGTGGAAAAAGAAAAGTATGAAGATGAAGGAAGAGTGCATCTAAAGAGAACACAGACCTCGCTTGGATTTTCGGGACCTGCGGTTTATTGAGCGGCCATCTTTGAAGCGGTCACAGTTCACTTCACAGGAAAGCAGAGAGAGAAAAAGAACGAGGGAAACGATTGTAGAGACAGAAATGAGAGTACCATCAGCAAAAGACATCAGTGTAGAAA
Source organism: Hucho hucho (assembly GCA_003317085.1). Classification (NCBI taxonomy): domain Eukaryota; kingdom Metazoa; phylum Chordata; class Actinopteri; order Salmoniformes; family Salmonidae; genus Hucho; species Hucho hucho. Next base: position 81,735 of record QNTS01004188.1, on the reverse strand, counting down.
AAAAGTTAGAGAAAGAACAGAAGAGAAAGAGAAGAGACAATCAACTGCAAAGTAGAGAGAGAAAGAGTAGCAGAGGAAAAAAACAGAGAAAGTGGGAGTCCAGGTGCTGCACTACCTAATTTCTCTACAGGAGTGTTGAGTGGGAGGAAGCCCTGTTTGAGTAGCTGGTCCATCATCTCATCATCCTCAGTCTGGATCTCTGACACCATGTTACAGGGGATCAGACCTGGACGGTCACGGATCTCTGCCTTGTAAAAACCATCCGTGTCCTTATCCCCAAACACCTGACCAGCACAGAGAACAATGTTAGCAGGGGGGAGAGAAAGAGACTGCCACCACCATTACTGTTTTAATAGCAAATTCAAAGTGTCCATTTTTGTGAAATTTGATGACCATAATGTTGTAAGTCAGGGATCATCAACTAGATTCAGCCACGGGACAATTTTTTTCTTCAGCAGATGGTTGGGGGGCCGGAACATAATCATTTGTAGACTGCAAATTTAATGTAAGAAGCCCAAACAGATATATATTTGACTAAAATATAATAATTTCAAACCTTGCTTGCTTTTGTATAAGATCACGTCTCTCTATTATGCATGGGAATATGTGGGAACAGATTTCCCAAAATAGAATCACTTGGAGCTGATTCCCTGGTGTTTTTAGTCTTCTATGTAAAAATAAATATATATATATTTGGGGGCCAAATAAAACCACCCGAATTTGGCCCGTGGACCGCCAGTTGGTGAACCCTGCTGTAAGTCATCACTAGGCCCTACTGTTGTCAGTCTGAGTGAAGCAGATTGAACTACAGCACTGTGTGGCTCAGGCAAACACCTTGATGATCTGGCCCTCTTTGAAGGGCAGCTCCTCGTCAGCAGCATCAGGGTTGGGGGACATGGACAGAGGGTCGTAGTCAAATAGGGCCACAAATATACGCGCCAGGTCCTCTGGCTCTGACACTTCGTAGTACTCTGGCGACCGGCGCCCGCGGCCCTGCCCACCGTACCCATCTGAAACATAGGAGAGGGCACTGCTGCTACTGCCAGCCCTTGCTACTGCCAGCCCAGGACAGGCTGGGGAGCAGAGCGGAGTGGAGGGTAGGGAGACGAGAAGATGTCACTTTGTCAGAGCTGATAGACAGGGGAGAGGGCCATGAAATGTATGTGTGAAAAAGAGCTTTAAAGGGGTTTGAAGAATGGTCATTCTACACTATTGTGTCCATTGCGAAGTTTATCCCCTCAAAGAGCACCTAGCTCAAGTTTTTTTTATAAGACCGTAATTACAGAGCAAAATCTACAGATTTGAATTTAATGAGAATATGTTAGCAGGATACTTATTTGACAAAGTCTATGGTATCTATAACTGACAGATAGCACAGATTTGCAGTTTTTTCACACATCTCTGAATGCTGGTAGGACAGACACCAAAACAACAAACAGAGTACCTTTATAACACTCCCAGATACAGTTAGACAGAGGTCAAGTAGGAGAGACGCCAGGACATGTCAAGCCAAGCTATGGGATGCAGAGGTAACTAAATGACAATGCACATGGAAATAATGGAGGGAAACAGACTGACTGTTCATTGCTGTTTTACTTCACCGTCTTACAGAACTCAACAGATGCATGCGTTCCACTCTTCAAAATGAGGAAGTATGCTTCATTATCAATACAAGAGGGGTAAAACCATGCTCACATCAGACATAAAGTATTAAGGTAAAGGGCAAATTAACATTCCCAAAAGAAATTAGAACATCAAATGCCATAGTAGAAACCTGACTCATCAGGAATCCCCCTGATATTCATTCACTCATGGACTTCCTGGCACGAACAAACCAAATGTTTCAATAGCACAGTTCTGTGAACATTTCTGTTAAATGATGTTTTAATGATACAATACTAATGTTTGGTTTAGATGACAGCAGATTCATCACTGTGCAATGGAGTGATACCAACAAGACACCAGTCCACTTACACATCCAATGGTTTTCCTTCTCACTGTAATGTAAACAATCAGTCATGCAAAATCACAGAGTCAACAGGGGGAGGCTATACGCCCTGGGAGGAGGGCCAAGGAGGAGCAGAGGAAGGGTGAAAAGAAGGGATGGGTGAGGGAAGGAAGGAAGGAAGAGGGGTCTCAAAGGGAGGCCTGGAATTGAGCCTGCAGGCAGACATACAGGAAGGGGAGGGGACACTCATTCTTCAGCTACAGAAAAAGTGTACATCTTGTCTTCCCCGTCAGCCTAGTGTAAAATTCACACTCAAGCTTTAGACTACCATTCACCTCTAATATCAATTAGGGTTCTTAACACTGTCTTTTCTGTCATTTGCAAGGTTTATTTATTTTGTTCTAGAGAGAAGCTGGGCCACATACCATTATGATGCCATATCCTGTGCCGAGCTACACTGCCATGATAGTAAACATGCTCCTTGCCAGGTGAGAGGTTCCCCTCACTCCCCTCACTGTTACTCTCCATCATGGTGATCTCTACAGACAATACCAATCAGATCACAGTGTTACTGTTAGGGACCCCCCCACACTGCTCTGGCCCACGGCCTGGCTGGACATGCTGCTGGGGGGGGGTCAGTTGGTGGGATATGGAAACAGGTTGTACTCTGGAGTTCTTCAATGTAAAACAGCAATGCTTTGCACTGTGTGAGATAGAGGGAAGGGTTATAGCGGGTGAGCCCTCTAGGATCACAGTATATAAAGTCTATAGACCTACAACCACACATCTCTTCATTTTTTCTGTTAGAAGCACCAAGTAAACAGTAGCAGCCCCTCCCCCCTAACTGCTTATGCCAAGTCAGAAACACCATAAAAAGGTATGAAGATGGACTGAACTACAGGTGTAGGGGCACACCACTACAGAGAACTACATGGTTGTTTAAGGTCATGTGTCTATGGGAGAGATGTTCAGCTCAGCTCACATGAGTAAGGCAACACATGGGATAAATAAATACACAACAACAGTCCCTGCAGAGGAGGACGGGGCATCTCGTCATGTGGTGACCGCACTAACCAATGGAAGGAACCATCATGGGCCGTCGCTGTGGGGGGTTGCCGCCGTGGACCGGCCTCCTCCCTGAATGGTCCAGCCGGTTGCCATGGGAGCATCCATGGGAGGGGGAGTTCCCTATAATCTTCAGAGGGAGAGAAAACACAGCTTAGGTTGAAATAAACAGCCTTTTACACTGCCTCCCTCACAGAACAAACCAGTCATTCAAAAGGATCGCAAAACCATAAGAGCAAATTATGTCTCTTCCATTTGTCCTTAAGGAGGCAAAATAAGAGTAATAAATAAACCCATAAAATAAAGAGAACAAACAAATCAATAAACCATCAACAGAACCAAAGTAAATCAACCCCAGACACCACAACAGGATCAGATGTTTAGCTAAAGACCATTTTTTTTTGTTCTGCTCATGTCAGCTCCTTGATGAGAAGAGGGAGTGAGCGAGTAGAGGAAAGAGAATAGAATGGAGAAAGGCATGGTTAGCTGAGCACAACCAGAATGGCTTCAGCCTGGGGCCCAAACCAGAGAGAGAGAGACTGAGGCCCAAAGGCTTCTCATCCAGTTAGTCATACAGGATATATGGGACAGAGATGGGGGCAGGGGAATCGAGCAACAAGCTGACCACTGCTGTGTGTAGTATGGGAGTAGGAGAGGACATTCTGCTGAAAAGTTGGGGGAAAACATGAAGAGGGGAGAGTTCAGTCTGCCAAGCACTAACATGATGCAGATGGACTGACGGCTAAATCAGCTAAAGGTTATGAGAGACTACCCTCGATGTAGTCACACTAGGAAAGGCTTGATCTGTCATAGGACTCCAGCCTTTACGAGCAATGAGAGCCAGGACATGCTGGAATTGAGATCCCCTGTGGAAGGTGGAGCAATCAGGGTAAAGTCAGAGGTGGGATAGGATGGGCAAGAGCTGCATATCAACCCCATTGGCTGGTTGAGAGAGGAGGAGGGCGGAGCAGAATAGGGATAGCGAATCCCCATGCAAACTATTATGGTTGAGCTGCCATTTTGTTTTAAAATGAATCTTTCTCCTCAGAGACATCAGACACAAAAACTTTTTGAAATGGCCTTTAGGTAATCAAAAAAGCTTCACTTAAAAACTCACTGGACGTTCTAAAAACGAGCAAACTACACACATGAAAAACTACAAATAAGAATCACCATGAACATGTACGAATAACGTTCCAGAATACTGCACAAAACAAAAATAATGTAAAGGCGGGAGACCCATAGAGTGAAAAAACACCAAGAAAAAAGGTATGATTTTACTGCTTGCTGATGGAATGTACAGCAGATAAGAGTCTGAGTCACACACACCGGCGGCTGGTCCGAGACCCTGTTGAGCCTGTTCACATAGCTGGCTCTAAGGTCCCTGTGATAGGCCCTGTCCAGCTCGTGGAGCCTGCCCTCGCTCAGGGCTCCGTGTCTGGGGCTATGCCCTGGCTCCCGCGTTGGCCCGTAGTGCACCTCCCTGTTCCTCAGGTCAGACAGGTGGCCCGTCTTAGGGCTGTCACAGTAGTCCTCATCCATGCTGCACTGCCGTGTCAGCTGCTTCTTCCTGCCTGCAGCCAGGGCCCTTCGTTCTACCGGCCCCTCACAGTGGATGTAGCGGATATGGCCCCTCATGGGGCTGCCGTGGGGGTAACCCCTGTACCCCAAAGAGCCCTCCTCCTCGCTGCCACAGTCCAGGCCACTGTCAGGACTCTTGGTGAGCCGGCGCAGGCTGCGCTCCTCGAAAGCGTTGGCATAGCGGGGAGAGGAGTGCTGACGCTGCAGGAGGTGGCGGTGGTTCTTGCTGGGGGAGAGGTGGTTGTGCTGATGGGGGTCCTGCTGGTAGATACAGGGGCCCCTGCAATGCATGCGGGGTGTACCAGGCCTGCCTCCGTCGTCAAAGCGCAGGCTCTGATGATGATGACCCATCCCATTGACTCCGTCAGGCTCGTCCTCGGCCACCTCAGGGATGCTGTGGAGCCGTTTACGACGTAGAGACTTCTGTCTCACCACCTCCCTCTGTAGGTCCCAGCAGTCCCTCTCCTCTCCCAGGTCCTGACGCCTGTAATACGTCTGTATGACCAGAACGGGCCAGCCACAGAGCGGAGCGCAGAGTTGATTGGTTTGGATTGGCATTTGAATTAAGAGTTTGGTTTAAATTTCAGGAGGTTCGTTTAGTTTTTGAAGGTGTTAGAACAGGCAGGAAACAACACAGTGTGTGAATAAAAAATAAAATGGGGAAAAAAGACAAAATAAGAACATAATTAGTTATTTGTGGCAGAATGGCCAGATGTAAGGCATGCAGTGTCATTCAGTGAGCTGGGGGAAAGGGCATGCTCTGAATGGGAATCTGTGGGAGGAACCAAAGGCAGTGATAGACAGTCACACTGAGGATGGGTCTGGGAAAGGATTTCGGTAGCCAGGACAGATTAGTACAGGGTGCAAAAAATCTGCCATATGAGAAATCCTCACAGATAAATGAAACAGGTGACAAACTCACGAAACATTTAAGTGAATGAACTAATTAAGAAAAGCCTTAAAACACATTGCACCAAGCACAGCCTGGGCTAGTGAATAAGAAATATATATACTAACCAAGAGGAATAAGGCAGCAAACTGAGCAAAGCACTTGCATAAGCAAAATAAGAAATGTTAAAAGTATCTCAGTCTGTTCTAACATTTTCAGACATGACCCGAGGACTGTTCTTAAGACAGATTTAGATTTTCCAATAATGACTATTTGCTAAATCTCAGCTTTGCTTGCTTCCGCTTTTTGACCCTTATTGCATGCACTACTGCATAGAACTCTACTCCATTTCAAGAACATAATACAAAGACATGAATACATACAGGACATTCATTTGTTGCACAGACATGAGACATACTGATTGATGACATGATGAGGTACTGTCATATGAAACATAGGCAGATTCAGTATCGGCATATTGATACTATACCTAAAAACACTGTTCTGTTGAGTACTGTACAGTATACAGGGTTGGATTCATACACTGTAAGGCATATCTGTCTGACTTATCAACTGAAAGTCTACTCACAGTTTCTTTGGAAGCGACTCGGAAGCCTTTCATACATTGACACTCCAAATGAATACATCGGAACACTTTACTTCGTATTCATGATCAACGCAGTACAAATAGTCTGTTTCACTACTAATAATGTCCCTCAGTAGATTTTGTTACACAATGACTATTGGCTACACATCCACATGTGTCCCTTCAACATACTCAATGGAGACAGGTCCACACATCCACAAAGGTAACCATCTACACATCACGAAAAAAAACTCAAACACAAAAGGTAGAACATGAGACGAACACAACCAAAAGTGAATTATTCCATTTAAGTAGCCTAAACTCACTTAAATGAGATTCCCCTATGAATTCGATGTACCATGATGACCCTTCTAGCTGATGGTACAGTACATTTTATAAGGTAAATATTTGGCCACTGACATATTCTGTTAAAACAGAGTATTAACAGAGTATTCATGAACAATAATAATTCCAAAATATGGACATTCTTAAACTGTACCTTAAAATGCAATACATATTGAGACAAAACTACATTCCATGTTTCGATCAATACCAAGCTCAGTAAGACAACGCATATTGTGTTCACCTCTTCATACAGTACATGCTGGGTGTGTATTACAGCCATTCAGATGGGTAAGTTAAGACTTGGATGATAAAGCTGATGCAATGTGCTGTTCAGCTCAGACAAGGCTGGAGTACTCAGCAGGCAAAGCCACTGCATGTAAAGCCTGACAGTGAGACAGGGCAGTCTGGGCCAAGGTAGATGGGATGACCCTCCCTTTCACCCAACCCCCCTCCGTACCCTCCTCTCCTCCCCGGGTCAGACCCCCACTAGATGGGGTATGTGTGTGTGCTGTACCTTGAGAGTGTTGTGAGAGTTGATGCTGCGCCGACGGCCCTCCTCCAGCTGCATCTCAGAGTACAGGTCCTCCTCGTCCTCCTCCATGATGTCAGACAGGTCTGAGCCGCGGCTGCTCTCCGTCTGGTACTCTTCACTGTGGCTGTGGCTGTAGTGGTGCTGGGAGACAGGGGGGAGGCCCAACTTTAACATGGAGCCACAGGTTAAAGTAACACCTTATTTTAAAACTTATAAGGTCTTTATACCTTTTTCTTTGTCCCACATCACTTTAACTCTACACAGAATAGAATGCATTTTTGCCAGGAGGAACGTCTCCAGAGTGATGATGGGGAAAGAAACAAACTGCCCACTGGGCACACACTGGTTGAATCAAATTACGTTGAACCAACGTGGAATACACGTTGAATTGACGTCTGTGCCCAGTGAGTGTGTTATTCTGTATTTAACATGTGACAGGGTTGTTGTTTTGTATTACCCGTACATGTCTCCCTAGTTCAGAGCCTCTGAGGAACTCGTCCACAGAGGCCCCTCTCCTCCTGGTGTGGGGAGAGTCATAACCATCCTCCTCCTCATCAGAGTTTATGCTCCGCTCACTGAAGATGTTCCTCTTCTCAATCTGACACAGGAAAACAGAGACAAGAAAACCTTACATATAGCTGCAGGTCAGAGGTGGCTGGTTTGAGGTGCTATAGGAGGACGGGCTCATTGTAATGGCTGGAATGGGATAAATGGAACGTATCAAACACATCAAACATATGGAAACCACGTTCGACATTCTATTGCTCCTCCCACCAGCCTCCTCTTCTGCAGATGCATCACACCATCACAATGATACATGATATTAGTTCTCTATAGTGTTGACTCGGTAGTACCATGTGGTGTTGAGAGTCTCGAAGGCACTTGGCACACAAATCAAGCTCTGTTTGCGCTGTACATCATCATGCCATAGGTCAATCTGTATTATAAACTTGGTGGTTTGAGCCCTGAATGCTGATTGGCTATCAGACCATATACCACGGGTATGACAAAACATGTATTTTTACTGCTCTAATTTACTGCTCTGCGTTGCGTCGTGCCTAAGAACAGCCCTTAGCCGTTGTATACTGGCTATAAACCACACCTCCTTGGGCCGTATTACTTAAAGTATATGGTATGTATAGTGGCTCTGTGGCTGCTTACCCGGTTACTCTCAGCGAACACTCTCTGTGCAGCTTCCCTGGCCATGGCCTTGGCGATGGTGTTGGGGATGGGGGCTCCCTGAGGCTGGGGCAGGATCCTCTGAGGAGAGGGCGAACGGCACCCCTGGAAGTGGGGCGGCTCCAGAGTGTGTCCACACATGGAAGGAGGGAGGGGCGAGAGGGAGCGTTCCCAGGGCGGGCCAGGCCGCAGGCCTGCCTCATACTCTTTGGTTTCTGACTCTCTGGCACTTACTAGTTTGGGCTTAGACATGGGGTAAGGCTGGTGTTGGGGGTGGGGTTGAGGGGGTGCGTGGCGCAGGGGCTGACCATGGGGCAGTGTGTGGGGCTGGGATTGAGGGTGGACCTGAGGTTGGGGGTGTGACAAGGGGTAGGTCTGGGGGTAGGGCGGGTGTGTTTGTGTGTGTGGCGGATGGTGCTGGGGCATAGGATGGGGGTGTGCAGGGGGGCGATGGTGGGGTGAGTGATGGGGAGGCCCCAGGATATTGTGCGGTATGGTGGCCACGGGGGAGTCCTGAGACTCTCCTTCTGCTGATAACGTCCTGACAATGACCTCCCTGGCCTCCAGACACTGGATCCTGTTCAGCTCCACTGTCACATAGTCTGCTGTAGGGTACATCACCTCCGCTATCTGGACACACACAGGACCACACACACACACCTCTTCAATACACATATCTTATGTAACAAACATAATATATTATTTCAGGCAAAATGGAGCCTGGTTAACATCTGTTTGCAAATCACTCCATTACAAAAGCCCTGCAGAAACCATAGACTGAACATCCCTGTTTCATCCACCAGATGGCGGTAGAGTGTTACACACAACTCACAGCATTGAAGGTTAGAGGTTACTCCCTTTCACAGGGTTGAACATGAGGTTCTGCACAAAACATCATTCAAACGCACCTTTTGTCCCTTTGTGCACACGGCATAGCCAATCACATTGGCTCCGTTGGAGGTTCCAGTGGGGGTGAGGAGGGGGGGCTTCCATCGTACCTGCAGCACCCCAGGGTTCTGGCCCAACTGGACCTGCACCTCCTGGGGAGGGAAGGGAGGACCTAGGGAGGACAGCAGAAACACAGGAGTGTAAGGATTTAACACAATACATTATAACACTTCAAAAACTACAATATCAGCTGAGCTGTCCGTATATTCCATTTAAGGAGAATAATGTCTTGACCTGATTCCATACAATGCCAGAGGCACTCTATAGTTAATGTTTAATTTGATTATTTAAGCAATGAAAGTGTTAATGAGGCAATTAGGAAACAATATGATGTGTATTATATGTACAGGTAACTGCCAAAATAATGGAAACACAAGTAAATTAGGGATACAAAGTACTGTATATTTAAAGCAGGTGCTTCCACAAATCAAATCAAATTTTATTGGTCACATACACATATTTAGCAGTTGTTGTTACGGGTGTAGCGAAATGCTTATGTTCCTAGCTCCAACAGTGCAGTAGTATCTAACAATTCACAACAATACACATAAATCTAAAAGTAAAAGAATGGAATTAAGAAATATATAAATATTAGATTGAGCAATGTTGGAGTGGCATTGACTAATATACAGTAGAATAGAATACAGTATATACATATAGGATGAGTAAAGCATTATATAAACAAGCTGTTTTTCAGTCTCTCGTTCCCAGCTTTGATGCACCTGTACTGACCTCGCCTTCTGGATGATGGCGGGGTGAACATCCTTGATGATCTTTTTGAACTTCCTGTGACATCGAGTGATGTAGGTGTCCTGCAGGGCAGCTAGTTTGCCCCCAGTGATTCGTTGGGCAGACCACACCACCCTCTAGAGAGCCCAGAGCTTGCAGGCGGTGCAGTTGCCGTACTAGGCGGTGATACAGCCCGACAGGATTCTCTCAATTGTGCATCTGTAAAAGCTGTTGCGCCTTCTTCACCACACTGTCTGTGTGGGTGGACCATTTCAGATCATCAGTGATGTGTACGCCAAGGAACTTAAAGCTTTCCACCTTCTCCACTGCGGTCCCATCGATGTGCATAGGGCGTGCTCCCTCTGCTGTTTCCTGAAGTCCACGATCAGCTCCTTTGTTTTGTTGACGTTGAGTGAGTGGTTATTTTCCTGCCACCACTCTCCCAGGGACCTCACCTCCTCCCTGTAGGCTGTCTCGTCATTGTTGGTAATCAGGCCTACTACTGTTGTGTCGTCTGCAAATGTGATGATTGAGTTAGCACCCTTGTGGGGTCCCAGTGTTGAGAATCACCAAAGTGGAGGTGTTGTTTCCTACCTTCACCACATGGGAGCGGCCCGTCAGGAAATCCAGAGCCCAGTTGCACAGGGCGGGGTTCAGACCCAGGGCCCCGAGCTTAATGATGAGCTTGGAGGGAGCTAAGGTGTTGAATGCTGAGCTATAGTCAATGAACAGCATTCTTACATAGGTATTCCTCTTGTCCAGATGGGATTTTTTTAAAACCTTCTTATTTACAATAACGGCCTACCCCGGCCAAACCCGGACGACGCTGTGCCAATTGTGCGCTGCCCTATGGATAGGGCAGGGTGCAGTGCAATGGCGATTGCATCGTCTGCAGATCTTTTAGGGTGAATTGAAGCAAATTGAAGTGCATCTAGGGTGTCAGGTAAGGTGGAGGTGATATGATCCTTAACTAGCCTCTCAAAGCACTTCATGATGACAGAAGTGAGTGGTACGAGGCGATAGTTATTTCATTCAGTTACCTTTGCTTTCTTGGGTACAGGAACAATGGTGGACATCTTGAAGCAAGTGGGGACAGCAGACTGGGATAGGGAGAGATTGAATATGTCCATAAACACTCCAGCCAGCTGGTCTGCGCATGCTCCTGAGAACGCGGCTAGGGATGCCATCTGGGCCAGCAGCCTTGCGAGGTTTAACACGCTTAAATGTCTTACGTCAGCCATGGAGAAGGAGAGCCCACAGTCCTTGGTAGCGGGCCGCATCGGTTACACTGTGTTATCCTCAAAGAGGGCAAAGAAGATTTTTAGCTTGTCTGGAAGCAAGATGTCGGTGTCCACGACGTGGCTGGTTTTACCTTTCTAGTCCGTGATTGTCTGTAGACCCTGCCACATACGTCTCGTGTCTGAGCCTTTGAATTGCGACTCCACATTGTCTCTGTACTGACGTTTTAACTGTTTGATTGCCTTACGGAGGGAATAACTATACTGTTTGTATTCAGCTCTTATTCCCAGTCACCTTGCCATGGTTAAATGCGGTGGTTCGCGCTTTCAGTTTTGCGTGAATGATGCAGTCTATCCATGGTTTCTGGTTAGGGTAGGTTTTAATAGACACAGTGGGTACAACATCCCCTATACACTTCCTGATGAACTCAGTCACCGTGTCCGTGTATTCGTCAATGTTATTCTCAGAGGCTACCCGGAACATATCCCAGTACGCATGATCAAAACAATCTTGAAGCATGGATTCCGATTCGTCAGACCAGCATTGAATAGACCTGAGCACGAGTACTTCCTGTCTGAGTTTCTGCCTACAGGAAGGGATGAGCAAAATGGAGTCGTGATCAGATTTGCCGAAGGGAGGGCGGGGGAGGGCCTTTTTGAAAAAGCATTTTGGCATTTTAAAACGTTGAGTAGCAGTGATCCAATGTTTTCCCAGAGCGAGTACTACAGTCAATGTGTTAGTAGAATTCGGTAGCGTTTTCCTCAAATTTGCTTTGTTAAAATCCCCAGCTACAGTAAATGCGGCCTCAGGACATGTGGTTTCCAGTTTGCATAATGTCCAGTGTAGTTCTTTGAGGGTTGTCGTGGTATTGGCTTGAGGGGGTATTTGCACGACTATGACTATAACCGAAGAGAATTCTCTTGGTAGGTAATACGGCAATACAAAAATAACAAAAATACAGCAAAGTTGATTAGGAGCTAAAAGGCGAGCTGCTATATCTATTGGCGCCATCTTAAGAACCACACCTGTGTGGATTGTGAGTTAAAAAAGTAATTAACTTCTTAAGGATCTCCCCCCTTTTTTCAATTTTTGCCTAAAATGACATACCCAAATCTAACTGCCCGTAGCTCAAGCCCTGAAGCAAGGATATGCATATTCTTGGTACTATTTGAAAGGAAACACTTTGAAGTTTGTGGAAATGTGAAAGGAATGTAGGAGAATATAACACAATAGATCTGGTAAAAGATAATACAAAGAAAAAACTATATATTTTTTTTAGACCGATACAATGAACCATTACATTTCTGTTCGCTGCTATAACATCCTCCACTTTTCTGGGAAGACTTTGCACTAGATGTTGGAACATTGCTGCAGGGACTGTTGGGCGGTTTGGCCAGGCTCACAGGTTCAGGTTCTTCCACACTGATCTCGACAAACCATTTCTTTATGGACCTTGCTTTGTGCACAGGGGCATTGTCATGATGAAACAGGAAGGGGCCTTCTCCAAACTGTTGCCACAAAGTTGGAAGCACAGAATCATCTAGAATGTCATTGTATGCTGTAGCGTTAAGATATCCCTTCACTGGAATTAAGAGGCCTAGCCCGAACCATGAAAAACAGCACCAAACTTTACAGTTGCCACTATGCATTGGGAAGGTAGCGTTCTCCTGGCATCCGCCATAACCCAGATTTGTCCGTGGGACTGCCAGACAATGGCGCGTGATTCATCAGTCCAATGAACGAGTTTCCACTGCTCCAGAGTCCAATGGCAACGAGATTTACACCACTCCAGCCGATGCTTGGCATTGCGCTTTGTGATCTTAGGCTTCTGTGTGGCTGCTCGGCCATGGAAACCCATTTCATGAAGCTCCCGATGAACAGATATTCTGCTGATATTGCTTCCAGAGGCAGTTTGGAACTCAGTAGTGAGTTGCAACCGAGGAAAGACAATTTTTACATGCCACAAGCTTCAGCACTCGGCAGTCCCGTTCTGTGAGCTTGTGTCGTCTACCACTTCGCGGCTGAGCCGTTGTTGCTTTTAGACGTTTCCACTTCACAATAACAGCACTTACAGTTGACCGGGGTAGCTTTAGCAGTGCAGACATTTTACGAACTGACTTGTTGGAAGGTGTCACTTTGAAAGTCACTGAGCGCTTCAGTACGGCCATTCTACTGTCAATATTTGTCTAAGGAGATTGCATGGCTTTGTGCTCGATTGTATAACCCTGTCAGCAATGGGTGTGGTTGAACTAGCCGAATCCACTAATTTGATAGGATGTCCACATACTTTTGGCCATGTAGTGTATTCCTCAAGGCACCCAGAGACAGTCAAGTTGGTTTTCACAGTCCGTCTACCTCTGCTGCCTCTGCTGTGTGCTAAAGAACATGACCCATCTGTGCTGAGCTGACAGTGCCCCGCAGACATAGACACGCACACGCATAAACACGCACACTTATACAGAGGCAGCAGATGTAGTCAGCTGCCCATTCAATACCATCTATCCCAGAGCAGAGCAGTGAATAGTAGAGCAGTGAATAGTAGAGCAGTGAAGAGCAGATCAGTGAATAGTAGAACAGTGAAGAGCAGAGCAGTGAATAGTAGAGCAGTGAAGAGCAGAGCAGAGCAATGAATAGTAGAGCAGTGAAGAGCAGAGCAGAGCAGTGAATAGTGGAGCAGTGAAGAGCAGAGCAGTGAATAGTAGAGCAGTGAAGAGCAGAACAGAGCAGTGAAAAGCAGAGCAGTGAATAGCAGAGCAGTGAATAGCAGAGCAGTGAAGAGCAGAGCAGAGCAGTGAATAGCAGAGCCGTGAAGAGCAGAGCAGAGCAGTGAATAGTAGAGCAGTGAATAGTAGAACAGTGAAGAGCAGAGCAGTGAATAGTAGAGCAGTGAAGAGCAGAGCAGTGAATAGTAGAGCAGTAAATAGTAGAGCAGTGAATAGTAGAGCAGTGAAGAGCAGAGCAGTGAATAGTAGAGCAGTGAAGGGCAGAGCAGTGAAGAGCACAGTCTGATAATGTGCGAGGGACGTGGTTAAATCACATCTCTCCACTAGATGAGTGTCAGCAGATATATACCTACCCTGTATACCCCTTTCGGAAGAGCAGTAGACATTCTGAGCATTCAGCTATTTTAGTCATTAAACTATGACTATTATAAATCATGAGTGTCGGTGAGAGCTCAAATGTGCATTGAAATCCTGTCAGTGTAACCCATCCATCTATGTACATTCATGCAGAGAAAAACAACTAAGATGAAAAACCCTGACATTTAGGCTGCATTATACATCCACTTATTTCTAAACATCTCTGGTTAAGCAGTGGTCCTGGTTAGAACTCAACATGCATTACACTCAAATAAAACAGCGTAACAAAACACACAGAGCACTTTTGAAGAGAACAATTCCATGTATAGAACCAACCTCCTAGACACGAGTGTTAAAGGCTGATGCTGAGACAGTCTGCTCCAGGTGACTCTCTGAGTTCAATGAGTTTAACAGACCATGTGATGAGCTCACACCCAGTCACACTGTGGACAGACATTATTATTGATTCTAACATGTTCCAAGCTCCACTATTACAATGGAAATGACTGAACATAAAGAATAAGGAGGGACGGTGGCATCAAAGACATCAACGGGGAGAGGACTGGAATACCATATGACACGGCAGAGAGCACAAAGTGGATCATGTAACTGGTGACTTTATCCTCAGGAACAAGATCAATTCTCAGTAATTGAAAGCCTCTCAAATGCTGTCTTTATCTTATCAAGCACCACCATCACATTGTGAGGTGAAGGCCCACTGTGTTCGCGGCAATAAGCCCCCCCCCCCCGCCCCTCCATGCTGCAGCTGTCTTCACACACACAGCTCCTAATACAGCTGTCCCTCCTGTCCTGTCCCCTCCATCACACCTCATCCTCCTCTTCCTAACCAACTCCCTCACACACAGCAGGGCTAGACAGTACAATAAGTCAGCTCAATTCATTTCAGGATTGCAAAAATGTACAGTTGGACTTCAGTTGATTGGTATTTTAGACACACAGTAGGATGGATTACTAAAGTCCAGACAGAGGGAAATCATTGGTAGTGTTCTTTTCAGGTGGTTGTAAAGTGATTTTCTTCTGAATTGAAAGCCTAGCAGGAAGAGTCCCTCTCTCTCTCTCTCTCTCAGCAGGAGGGGGGTCTCAGGGGACCAATCCCATAGAGCTACAGAACACACTATTTACACCCATTAGGCATCTAGAGTTTCCCTCCCGAATCGGTTTTCTCTCTAGTCCACTGATGATATGCAGCCTCCTGCGGCAAACGCTTCCTGGACATCTATTCATCACACTTTGTTTTTCACTCCATCTTTAGCATGTGCATCTCTTATCAAAGCCACAAATCCTTGAGGGCAATCAAAAAAAGTGACAGAAATATGAAAGCGAGCCATTTGATGTCTGTCAGGTACAAGGCTGTAAATATAATGGACTCAAAGCTTGTCAGAGCTAAAGTAAATAGATTGCTGTGTTTACCCTAAATTGCCAGATGGTTTTGAGAGCAGGAGAACTCAGTGAGTGTATACGGCTGTGCAGGCTGGATATACAAAAGGCAGCAGAAGCAGCAGGAACTAGATACACTTGCACAGCCTCCTCAATACCCGATGAAGAGACAAACAACCAGGCCAGTTATGCTGAGTACACCTCTTTTGTAGACATTAAAGCAGACCGATCCATCAACACACCTATCCATTACACACCAAGCAGTTCTTACAATTATGCAAAATGTCACCTGATGACTAAGTTTGGGTTTTAATGATGGGGGAGAGGTAGTAGGAGGGCTGACCTGCAGGTTGGGTGCAGAACTCCACAGAGATCTCCCTCTTGTCCCTGTGTTCCAAGGGCAGCTGCCAAGGCATCTGGTGTGTCCGCGCCACAGCCTTCACCTTGTAAACGGTCATGGGCTTCAGTTGGAAGAACTGGTACTTGTAGGCCCCTGCCTTCACCATGTCATACTCAGCCTCGTTCAGGAAGATGGTGTGGCTGTAGTTGCTGTTGCTAGGCTGCCAGGAGAGCTCAGCAGAGGTCTGTGTGATGTTGTCCACCCTCAGGTAGTAAGGAGCCACCACCACGTCCCTCCCCACCAGCAGAGTGCAGCGTAGCTCGTCAGACGGGCCTTGCTCCGTGATGCTCTGCACCGAGATGCGGTAAGTGTTGGTGGCCAGGTTGAGCTTTTCAATGAGCGACTTTGTCCTGCCCCCAAAAGGCACGCTCATCCTCACCTCCTTGTCCACCAGGACGTTGTAGCCACTGATGGAGCCCCAGCCGGGTGGCACCACCGGAGGGTCCCAGCACACGATCACACTCTTGGCCAGCTGTTTGATCAGATTGATGCGGCGAGGGTAAGGCACGATGTTTTCACCAATCTCGTCAATGCTGACATCCAGGGTCCCCGTCCCGTTGCTGCAGGAACCCATGGAGCCCAGAAAGTCCATGCCCAGGCTGCTGCTGCCCAGGCTAGTCAGAGTGCTGCTCAGACTGGAACCCAGGCCAGTGGAACCATGACTGGAACCGTGACTGGAACCCAGAGTGGAACCCATGTGGTTGCCTAGAGTGGAACCGTGAGTGGAACCCAGAGTGGAACCCATGTGGCTGCCCAGACTGGAACCCATGTGGCTGCCCAAAGTGGAACCCATGTGGCTGCCCAGAGTGGAACCCATGTGGCTGCCCAGAGTGGAACCCATGTGGCTGCCCAGTGTGGAACCCATGTGGCTGCCAAGAGTGGAACAGTGAGTGGAACCCAAAGTGGAACTGAGGTTGCTCCCCAGGTTTCTCTCCAGGTTTCTCTCCATATTTCTCTCTAGGCTGGTCTCCAGGTCCAGCTTACTGTCAGACAGCAGGCTGCTGATGCTGCTCAGGCACATGCTGCCCAGCCCTGTGGAGCCCAGGCTGCTGTGGTTACTACTGAGGTAGCCTGACTCTTTGGCCCCATCCCTGTGCTGAGCAGAGGGCATCTCCTCATCCTTAACAAAGTCCACAAAGTTGGAAGGGACAAGGCCCTGCTGTCCATCCAGCAACTCTCCTGAGGAACAGAGAGAGAGAGAGCAGTAGGTAGTATTGACAACACCACTCATTGTGAAGAGCAGTAAGTAGTATTGACAACAACACTCACAGTACAGTGAAGAGGAGATAACAACCCTAAAAGCCATATTAGCACTGATTGATCCACAACTGCCTAATCCTCGCCTCATCTAATGCCATTACAGTAAATACATACCTTAATTCATGCCGTCTCTTAGCAACATCATTCTGTTCTGAAATTATTATTTTTAAATCATGTGGATTGCTTTCTAACCAAGAGAGGGTAAAATACAGTGAGATATCAGACCTTCATAGAAGCCGTCATCATCCATGGTGCCATACACGTAGAGGTACTTCCCTGCCACCAGGGGGAGCTCTGCCTCAGGATGCTCATTGGGCCCATTACAGGGGTTATAACTAGGGGAAATAAAGAGCAGAGTACAATACAGTCAAACTGATGAACTCACTGTGTTGCTCCTCTGAACCCAACACAAGTGGAAATATCTCAGGCTAATTATCTCTAGCTAGATGATGAAATCAGGTTAAAATCCAAGCACAGTTTATATTTTGCCACAAACCCTGCAGTACCCGTATGTGACTCTGAAAGTGGAATTGCTGAAAACTGCATTAAAAAACAAATGCAAAATATAACATTTTCCAACATACTAAAAGAGAGAAGCAGCGGGGGTGGACAGCACTGGGTTTCATTAATGTATTTGCCTTTGTTCTGGGGGATTCCAATCTTCTCTGCTGACAGTTCATTTTCTTTGGTGAGAGCAGAGCACGGCATCATTATTAAGAGGTGAGTTCAAACCTCAGTGGGACACACTGTTGAAATGGGCTGTGCAGGGATGCATTTTTATATGACACTGTAGTGTAAGGCATCTCAAAGCAGCTCCCTCCTCTCACCTGTACCGGGCAATGCACAGACGGACCTTGCCTGTGAACCTCTTCTTGGTCCTAGTCGTTGAGCTTAGTTCTTTGTCCATCTGGTGAGAGAGCAAACCTTGAGAGATGTAACAACCAAATATAATTATTAATTTTTGTCTCACTTATATTATTTTCTTAGGATGACCCTAGGTTTTCCTTATGCAATTGAAATACATGTTATGCTCTCTATGGTGGAAATCAGTGAGACTGATTTGGCCTTTCATGATAGCAGAGACTATAACCTTCTCCTTTAAACACTTGGTAAACCTGCCAATCCTCCCAGCAGAGGAGAGTAAAAGATCGGCCATTTCACACCCCATCCTCTCTGCCTCACTGTTTCCTCAGTCCTGCCTCTCGACCGGAGTGGGACTTCAGCTTACACTTTCATAACAGGAAGCAATTTTGCAAACATGTAATAAATGCTGTAATTATATAACATTAGTGTAATACATTCTTTACCATCTTCAGAGGAGTCGTTTGAAAGAGCAAGCAAACTATTTAGGTCCATCCCCATTAGGCCTATACAAGCAGGGCCATCCATGCACTCTCCTATTTCAAGAACAGTATATTTCATGTCAGAGGCTTAACATGGAATGACACTGAATGAGCGGTTAGCTTGAGTTCGAATGAGTGGAGGGAGGGACATGCAGATGGGCGCTGTTAGTAGGGGAACTAGTAGGGCCCACCTCGGTGAGGAGGGCCCGTTGGGAGCTCCCAGCTCGGCTGCTGCTGCGGGTGAGGAATGTTGGCTTTACAGACAGGAGCTCCGGCTTGTCCCCACTGATCTGGAGCGGTCGGATGAACTCAGATATCACAGATCTGCTCAGCGGACTCTCATTGCCTGGGGGCAAAACAAAGGAACAGCGCCGATCTGACATATGACCGCGCCTGCTAAAATCATATTTCTGTGTGTAGTAAAGGTAATGTCCAAAATGGAGTGCTATATATCACTGACTATTAGTTCTCCTTTTCATCATGTGATGGTCATTTGTCATCATCACCATTCATCATCCATACTTCATTTGATAAGATACCTATACATGAAACCATATAACATTGCAAGAAACCACAGGATACAACCCATTAACAATTAGAGAAATAAGAATCAGAATTGCATTAGTGTTATAAAAAACATGGTCTAAAATACAGATCCTTATGTAATCAGAAGGGGAGTCAGATCCCAGGCACAGGCCCAATGTAAAGGTCAGTATTATTGGCATGTATTTAGTTATTTAAGTTAACAACAAGCATTTGCCAAGCTGTGGTAAAGGCTATGTCACACAGTATCATGATTGATTATTTCATTACTTGCTCTATGTTCATCCATGTACGTCACAAGCGTTGCCTTCCAGATCTCCAATTTCAGTAGCAGCTGCACGTTTCTCTTTCCATCCTCATAATACTGGATTGTTTATTTAAAATGTACTCGAGTCGTTTTGCTCTACCGCTCCCACTGTCTGATTCAACCTTTCAAACCTCCCACATACAGCTCACAGATAACTGAAATAACTGTTATATTGTTGTCTATGGGCTGTGGTCTATGACGTACAGTACACAGGCAAGCTAAAACAAAGTTATTCTGGGATTCCTCTAACCTTTCACTGTGGGGGCAGCCAGCCCGTTGAGGAGCTGGGAGAGGGATTTGTTGGGAGATCCTGGGGTTTCACGCGAAGTTAAGGGATCGGTGCCACTGCCAAGGATATCAAACTTTCCAGTCTGTAGCCGGAACTTCTCCAGCTCTTTGGACAGGAGGTTGAACTGCTCACTCTGTGTCCGACATTTCTCCTCCAGCTCTCTGACTTTTGCCTGGCGACAGAGAGCGAGTTAGAGAGAAAGAAAGAGAGGGAGAAAGATGTAGAGACAAAAGAGAAAGTAACAGAAGGAAAGAAAGTGAGAGAAAGAGAAAATCTGTATACTTGTCTAAATACACACACACAAAATGAGGTAGGATGAGATATTGGACTTTAAAAACGTGGGTTTCATTCCTTACAGAGAAAAGGGAGTTGGCGCCTTAAAGTTCCTATCAGGCAAAATACAGTCCAGTCATAAACACCTAAACTAGTGACAATAAGCAGATCACATGCAGGACTACAGTTAATGCACATTATTCTATAGAGCAGCCTCTTGCTAAGAGGAAGTATGCATACCAAAAACTGCACTGTGTTCAAAGCGCGGGGAATGCTCCTCAACTTCATTGCACAGAGATAGTAAAATAAAGGCAAGAGTCATTGTGAGTTACGAAGCTGACAAAAGAGGGGCAAGAGCAATTCAAAACATCATAGAACCATGCAGTCAAATCCTTGGCTTTCTACAGTGAAATACTGTCTGTAACCACACACCAGCCCATTGATAGGAGACTACAGTGCAGTGGGAGCATAGGCAGGCCTAGCAGAAACCCCAGATGTGCCCAGCTCATGATCTTCTCTTGGGCGGGGGTAAGTGTTGAGTGTTAACCATCAAATGTAGACAGACAACCCCTTATCACATAAACCCAAATCAGCCCCTTCATCAGACCACCCTGAGAGTGTTGCTAAAGTTAGCATGTCATTTCCTGCATGCACTCCCCAAAGCAAAGTGATGCCTAATGCACAATGTCTGTGGCGTTTTGTTCAGCTCTGACGTTCATACAGACAAGTTATTGGTTACCAGCGCGTGAACATGCTATTAGAGGAGTGACCTTTGAGAGGGTGGTTAAGCCTATCACCATCTCAAAGCCCTCCCCTGGGTGTGTATGACCAGTTCTGTAGCAGCCTAGTGAAAACACATTGCACGCAACGCCAACCAGAATGAACTCGTCAGAGCAGGATGATAGGATCAAATTGGTCTTTCCCTCTTTATGTCTGGAAGTCTGCTTATTTTTGTCAAATCAGAATGTTAGAACGTCCTCATAATATAAATGGTTTCCGTTACGCCAGCATCTAAGCAGAATCCCCTCAGACATTAGAATGAAGCCATAACTGAAGTTAGGGATGATAAGAGCCTCTCCTGTGTCACATCCCCAGCGTCTGTCCGGTAAGCAGTGCGGGCTACGAGCCAAGTGGAGTGTGGATGCTTGCACATGCTTTGATGTCAAGCTGAATGGAGGCGAGTATGAGTCATCATTGTATGGAAAGGACAGCCTTGCCTTTGAAAAGCACACATTCAAGAACTGGGAAAGAAATCTGTCTGCACCGATACAGCAACACTGCAGCTAGCTACAACAGCAAAACCTCAGCAATGAATAAATGACAGGCCATTGTTTCACGTCCAGTATATGACATTGTTCAGCTCTTGAATCTCATCTTATAAAATGAAAATAAATCTAAAGCAATATCTCCCATCAAAATCAGCATGACCTCTTGATGGACTGCCACCTTGGTTTGACTTATGCATAAAATATCACAAGCAATTTAATCCCAAATCATTACCACTTTCAATTCTGAACTGTTATTCCATTAGCATTTACTTCCAGAGAGCCAAAGAAAAGGGGAGATATGCCCCTGATTAGTGTACAGGCAGAGATTAAAATATCAAGTAGATAAAAACAATTCTGAAATACCTGCATGCTGTCCAAGTGGTTCTGTATATGCATAAAACACACACCAATAAAACAGTGAAAAGAAATTAAGCACAATTCCACATGAACACTCACACACACACCTTGAAATCAAAACAGAAGATTTTCAGTAGCACTCAAGCAAAATAATTTGTTATTAACAATAAACAACCACAAATATCAAATAATACAAATATCAATAACAATATACTGCATGTGGATATACTGTTTGAATATACTGCATACACATTTACAAAAACACAATAGCTAATTTGTCATATCAAAAGCACTGTTATGTTCTTATTTTGCACTTGCTAGTTACATGGGTATACGTTATAGACTTCAAATCATCACAATAAAGTTATCATGTGAAAATGGGCAAGAATCTGTTATTCCATCTGGCCTTGGTCTTTACGCATGCCACATTCACAACCTTCAACAGGATGCACATGGTCTCACACACTGAGCTAGTAGAGTTAAGAGGAGTAAAACATGTCAGACACATACACGTGACAACACGGTCAGCCAACCTCCCGTCATCCCACAGTGCCCTGACACTCACCTCTAACAGATGGACGGCGCCCTCATGCTCCTTCTTAGCCTCAACCTGAGCCTGTAAAACATAACATGGGGAGGCTGTGTTACCATTCAACACACACAACAAATTACCTCTACAACTGGACAACTGGGACCTGGCTGGACAGCACTGAAAAACACTCAACAACTTGGAAGACACTGTTTGAGCTCTTACGAAGGCCATCTATGACAACAATGGAGTGTAAACATTCAAACAATTATAACAAACTATGCATAATGTATCTTCAATATACATCTCTAGTGCTCTCCTGAAACTAGACTGCAGGGCTATTCTAGAAGATTCACCTTTGTGTGATATAAACCCATTGTACTGTATAATACAACATAAAATAATCCATGCTAGTTTACTTAATGTGACTGGGAACATCTGTTGAGAAAACTAACGTTCCACATGAATAGGAGAACATCTGCACACTTTACAATTTCATGAATCCACTTCGCAGGCAATTAATTGTATAGCGAATGCAGAAAGTAGCCAGTGTCTATAGAAAAATAACACTGTAATGAGCTCATTTTGCTCCTTGAGAGAAAACAGAGACTGCATGCATATTCATGGCCAACTTGAAAATTAGCAGCACAAACGCCAAGAGACATACACAGAGAGAGCGAGAGAGAGCGTGAGAGAGAGCAAGAGAGCGAGCGAGAGAGCGAAAGGGGCTGATGATTCCAGGTGAGGTGTTTATATGACACTTCCTATCACGTTCACACTCTCCTGTAATTGCTGCGCTTGCTTGACGTCAGCTCCTCTGCTCAGAGGAGGCAGGAAAAACATCAAATCATCCGGGCCAGCCTTTTAGCAAGCCACCAAAAAACGTCAAGTCTGATCTAAGTTTTCACTGTGCTAATCTGCTCCCCATAGCAGAGTAAGAGCCTGTTACGAAGTTACTTGGTTCCAGGACTCTCTCGCCAGACATCTGAAGGAGGGGATTTAAGAGGATACTCTGTAACTGTAGTAGTGCTCAACACACAGCTCTTTGACCCAGCACTGGGCTAACAAGATGGGTTACCCCCCTCCCCGTGCAGCTAGCAATGGCATGGTGACCTGGTGTGCCTTACCTTCTGCAGAAGGTCAATTTCCTGCTGCTTTGCATTGAGTACAGCCAAGGCTTGCTCATGCTCCAACTCTAGCTGCTGCCTCCGCTCTGCAGCCTCGCGCATATGCTGTCCGAAGAGGGCGTGGGGGGGGGGGGGGGGGGGGGGGGGGGCATAGAAAGGGCTGCTGTTAGTAGAACTAAAAACCCATGACATCAGGACTACATAACACAAGTCTCCAGTCCTCTGTCCTCAACAAACTCCTGGCTTATACGTTACAAATAATGAGCTTGTTGACATTTTACTGGACGTCCAAGTCTTACACACTTCAGGCAGATGTTACGTCAAAACACCAATGTGACCAATGTCAAATGTCAATTTACAATTTGTATCAAATTATCTAAATTAGAGAGATCAAGTTAAGGTGTACCTCCCAAATCCTGGATATTAACTTCCAAATCCATACTAGAATTTACAGTATGTTTGAACAGAGTTTAAGGACGAGAACTGGAGAAGCTTTGCTGTGCATGATTAACCAATCATCAATCAACCATTTTAAGTTTGCTGCCCCCTTTGGGTAACACAATACCTGTGTTTGAAGTCTCATTACAGAAGAGCTGTCCTCATCAATGTTGTGTTTGCATGATCAATACATGGTTTTTAGTTACATGAAAAGGGTTAGCAAACTCCAAGGCATGCTCACTTGTCCGTGGTCATCCATAAGAACAAAAGAAGCCAAACAAAACCAAGGCTAAATGTAAGGCCTTCCTCAACCATTATGTCAAAGTGCCATCCAGTCATCTTATTGCTTTCATTTAAATGTAAAGAATCAGAGTTCCAGAGTTGTTAGAGGGGAGAAAGCAAAGGACATTTTCATGCCGTCCGATATACATCTGGGTCATTCCACCAATTCGGTGCCTTTTGAGATGTGGGGGAAAAAAGTTTGATTTCACTTAATTCTAACATTCTGTCACAAAGGGCACATGTTCAACTAAAAACATGTTCTCATCTAAAGAGGTTAAATGAAAAATAATAAAAAACTAAGTACCAAATAAAGTATCAGGGTTGATTCTAACAGGGTTGATGAATTCATATTAAATCAGCCATAAATCCTCTCATGACAGGGGAAATGGAAGCTTGTTGTATACCTCAGGGAGGGGCAATTGAAGGCAAGTTTTGGAAAAAATATGAAGTTGTTAAAACATTCTAGCCTGTCTATCTATGGGTAACAGGGTTGACGTGTTATTCTTGACCCACTTAGTTTTCCACCACAAAACACCAGAAAATGGCCAAAAAGATTAGAACCAGATCACCTCATTTTACTCTATGATTTGACTATTAGATGTTCAATGTTTTTTTGAAAAAATATTTAAAATAGTAAAATAGTTTCACCATATTCAAATAGGAGTTCAGTTCACATAAGAGTTCACTTTAAAATGAGGGATAGTTTATTAAAAAATGTTATGAATCACATGAAACAAATAATCTTCAGAAAGGAATTTGTCAAAGCAACAGAATAACTAGGGCTTTACAATAATGGTGAAAACTTGGGGACATTTTGGGGTTAAGTGGTCTAAATTAAAGGGCACTTCATTTAATATAACAGGCTTTTAATTCAATATGGCTGCACAATTTCTACTTAAAATATCAAAGGGATGCAAAAGGCACTTATTTTGTGGAACAACCCATCTATCCCCTAGTTTACTTTCATTTCATTGTCATCATGAACAGTGATCTCTACCCCAGCTCTCTAATCCCCCTGGTCCCACATACCCACTGAACCAATAGACTCGCCTCATGCACATCCACATTCCACAGTTGGCTGGACTGGTGCCCATTCATGTCATAGGAAAGCAGCCCAGAGAAATAAGGAGAGCTAGCATGGCCACTGCGGTGGAGAAAAGCATTCAAAATGGGGCTACAGTGGGTTGCTCCCCATACAGATGGGCATAGCAGTGATACCTGATCAAGCAGGGGAGAGAGGGGATGGAGGAGAGGGAGAGAGGGGATGGAGAGGAGGGAGAGAGGGGATGGAGGGGAGGGAGCAAGGGGATGGGGGGGAGGGAGGGAGGGGGGTGGGTAAGAGAGGGGAGGATTGACTGCTCCAAGCTTCCTAGTCTTTCACAGCTTCTGGTTAAGCTTCCTCCCACATCGGCACTGGAAGGCAACAGACGGGTCAGGGATATTAGAGAGAGAGAGAGAGAGAGGAGAGAAAGGTAGAGAGGTGATGGTGCTGAAAGGGTAAAGGCTGGCAGAGAATCAGGCTCTGTAAAGGAACCTGAGCTTGGGCTCGGCTTCTCATTATTCACAGGAGTACACAGACATACAGTAAACATACAGTAGACATAAGGTAAGGTTACCTACAGTGTGTCTCCAGACTCTCACCTTTAGCACCTGCTCTAGGTTCTCCAGTTTGCCTTGGAGCTGGGTCTTCTCCCGCAGGGCTGAATCTCTCTCCTGAGTCACAGCACCGAGGGTCTCTTTGAGCTGCGCATACTCTGACTTCACCTGCACACACAGAACACAACACGAGGAACCACAGTAGGACAAACAGAACACACACACGCACACCTCTGGTCTAAGGGAGGAGACATCAGGGTACAGGCCGGAGTGCTTAATGGGCGGACAGGAGGGCTGGCTGGCTGGTTGACAGCTACAGTATAATAATGGGGGAGTAACAGAACAACATGTTCTCACTGTCATAGATGTATACTCTGTAGCATTCAACTGGGTCTGGGATCAACTACGTCATTTTAACCAATAAATTACTGACTGTATTTGAATATAGTAATCAACGTAAAGGAATTCTGTATTTTTTTCACCCAACTTTCCTCAGTGCATCCATAACTGAATAATGAGGGAGGAAGAAGGCTTACAACAGCAACACACAGAGCTACATTCAGAGTGGTCCACCTCCACACCGTAGGGGGGAGGGGGGATCTGTCTGTAGTAGGAAGAAAGGCATTGTTGTGTCTCAGCTAATGTGGCCAGATAGGACTGAACAGCATGGTGTTGTAGGGGAGCCAACTCAGACAGACAGGCTGATGAGAGGTGTTGTTATCATGCTCCGCCCCTCCTCATTAGTCCACTCAGAGATGATGATAGGGATCAGAAGGTGTAGGTGTGGCAAGGGGTCTAATATGTAGCAAAGGGCTGCTCTCATATCAGCCTCAGTGATAACACTGGCAGATGGCTGACTTGTTTGAGAGCCCAGTGTCCTGATAAGACATTGATAACCCTCTGTTCACATCCTGCCCCTCCTGAACTCCCAGCAGCTACCTGCCAATCAGGTTTTATGCTTCCTAGCATGATCTCCCTTGTCTTGGTGTTATCAGCTGGGCAGGAAGGAAGGCCTGTGGGGTGAGGGCCAACAGGAAGGTGATAATACAATCAGAGGCTCAGAGTCCTAGCCATAATTTTTTTTATTTTACCTTTATTTAACTTTGCAGGTCAGTTATTTTAATGGCTGCCTAGGAACAGTGGGTTAACTGCCTTGCTCAGGTGCAGAACGACAGATTTTTACCTTGTCAGCTCAGGGATTCAATCTTGCAACCTTTTGGTTACTAGTCCAACACTCTAACCACTAGGCTACCTGCCACGCTCCATGATCCAGATGAGGCTGGAGACACTAGCAGCTTCAACATTAGCACTGCGCTTAAAGGAAAAATCCACTCACACTATTTTTCATTAGTCCACTGTTGAGTCCCAAAATGTTCTGCATGTCAGCAGTCTTGTTTTCAAGATATAGGAAGTTTTACTTGCCACATCATGATGATGATGCATTTTGCATGTGTCACTTTGCTTCTTAAAAGTCCAATATCTGATTTCTTTTTGACTGCTGACATGCAAAACATTTTTGGACTGTATTAACAGTGGACTAATGACCAAAATACCAAAATATAGTTTGAGTGAATTTTTCCTTTAATGAAGATACACATTCATCTATACTGAACAAAAATATTAATGCAACATGCAACAATTTCAATGATTTTTCTGAGTTACAGTTTACATAAGGAAATCAGTCAACTGAAATAAATTCATTAGGCCCTAATCTATGGATTTCACATGACTAGGCAGGGGCACAGCCATGGGTGAGCCTGGGAGGGCATAGGCCCACCAGCTTGGGAGCCAGGCTCACCCACTGGGGAGCCAGGTCCAGACAAAAATAATGAGTTTTTCACCACAAAATGGCTTTATTACAGACATAAATACTCCTAATTTTCATCAGCTTTCCAGGTGGCTGGGCCTGCAGGTGAAGAAGCCGGATGTGGAGGTCCTGGGCTGGCGTGGTTACACGTGGTCTGCGGTTGTGAGGCTGGAAACATCTGTGGCATTGTTGTGTCACAAAGCTGCACATTTTAGAGTGGCCTTTGTCTCCAGCACAAGGTGCACCTGTATAATGATCATGCTGTTTAATCAGCTTCTTGATGTGCCACACCTGTCAGGTGGGTGGATTATGTTGGCAAAGGAGAAACGCTCACTAACAGGCATGTAAACAAATTTGACTGCAATAATCTTTTTGTGTGTATGGAACATTTGATTTCAGCTCACGAAACATTGAACCAACACTTTACATGTTGCGTTTATATTTTTGTTCAGTATATATAACAGGAGAGAGAGAGAGGAAGGGCAGAGTGAAAATGGAGAGTGAAAATGGAGTGAACCCCTAAGACGGTGTGTGCAGATAAGGGAAGGGTTTAATTGTGCAGTCATAATCCACAGCAGCTCAGTGTGGCTCTCTCTTCTACACTACCTACCTGTTCATATTGGACTGTGTTCTGGCTAGTGTTGAACAAGTGGAGACTCAAGTGCTTCTTCTCCTGGAGAGCATCTTGAAGCTCATTCTCCTGGAGAGAGAGGGACGACATAGAACAGATAGTGTTAAGACGTCAGAGGAGAGGAGCTCCTGAGTAAGGTAATGCTGCAACTGCACTCAACAGAGCAGACATGTTGCAGCCATAGGTGCTGCATTATTCATCCAAATGCGGGTTGCTCATCTGTGATAGAAAGCATGACTAAAGTAACAAAATGCCGGCATCAAAAAACAACATTTATACGGTGCAGTCGGAAAGTATTCAGACCCCTTGACTTTTTCCACTTTTTGTTACGTTACAGCCTTATTCTAAACTTGTTATTTTTTCCTCATTAATACCCTGTAATGACAAAGCAAAAACAAGTTTTTAGCTAATTTAATAAACTGAAATAACACACTTACATAGGAATTCAGACCCTTTCTCAGTACTTTGTTGAAGCACCTTTGGCAGCGATTACAGCCTAGAGTCTTCTTGGGTATGACGCTACAAGCTTGGCACACCTGTATGTAGGGTGTTTCTCCCATTCTTCTCTGCAGATCCCCTCAAGCTCTGTCATGTTGGATGGGGAGCGTCGCTGCACAGCCATTTTCAGGTGGTCTCTCCAGAGATGTTCGATTGGGTTCAAGCCCGGGCTCTGGCTGGGCCACTCAAGGACATTCAGAGACTTGTCGAGAAGCCACTCCTGCATTGTCTTGGCTGTGTGCTTAGGGTCGTTGTCCTGTTGGAAAGTGAACCTGTCATGACTTCCACCGAAGTCGGTGCCTCTCCTTGTTCGGGTGGTGGTCGACGTCATCGGTCTTCTAGCCATCACCGATCCTCTTTTCATTTTCCATTTGTTTTGTCTGTGTTTTCCACACCTGGTTTCAATTCCCTCATTACATGTTTTGTATTTAACCCTCTGTTCCCCCCCATGTCTTTGTGTGGGATTGTTCATTGTAGTGCTTGTGCACTTTATGTACTGGTGCGTTACGGTCTATTTTGTGCCCATTTTCTCTCGTGTTGTTTGAACCGTTGGGTTGTTTAATAAATGACTAAGTTTATTACCCAGTTTTGCTCTCCTGCGCCTGACTTCTCTGCAACCCCTACAGAACCTTTGCCCCAGTCAGGTCCTGGGCGCTCTGGAGAAGGTTTTCATCAAGGATCTCTGTGTACTTTGCTCTGTTCATCTTTGCCTTGATTCTGACTAGTCTCCCAGACCCTGCAGCTGAAAAACATCACCACAGCATGATGGTGCAAGGTTTCCTCCGAACGTGACTCTTGGCATTCAGGACAGAGTTCAATCTTGGTTTCATCAGACCAGAGAATCTTGTTCCTCATGGTCTGAGAGTCTTTGGGTACCTTTTGGCAAACTCCAAGCGGGCTGCAATGTGCCTTTTACTGAGTGGCGGCTCTACGGACAATTCCTTCGACCTCATGGCTTGGTTTTTGCTTTGACATGCACTGTCAACTGTGGGACCTTACATAGACAGGTGTGTGCCTTTCCAAATCATGTCCAATCAATTGAATTTACCACAGGTGGACTCCAATCAAGTGTAGAAACATCTCAAGGATGATCAATGGAAACAGGATGCACCTGAGATCAATTTCGAGTCTCATAGCAAAGGGTCTGAATACTTATGTAAATAAGATATTTCTGTTAATAATTTTATGCAAACATTTCTAAAAGCCTGTTTTCGCTTTGTCATTATGGGGTACTGTGTGTAGATTGCTGAGTATTTTTATTTAATGTAATCCATTTTAGAATAAGGCTGCAACATAACAAAATGTGGAAAAGTCATGGGGTCTGAAAACTTTCCAAAGGTACTGTACGTATGACAGCTTACATAAAAAAAAGTGCAATGCGTTAGATGTAGTTGGTGGGAAGAGTAATGCTTCCAGTTACACTGAATGCAAATAAGAGTTGCATTTTTAGACCCCCTCAACGCACCCATGGCATCCTCCTCCGCCCTTCTTCCCACCATGTGTGTCAGTGGGAGATTTAAAAAAAACATCCCTTCATTGCAGAGGAGGAAACCTTAATTACATTCAATCAACAGCCACAAGGCGTGCCGCAGATGCAATTTGAAGTGTCAACTGCAGAGCCTCTTTCTGCTACAGTGGCAGGCAAAGCAAAGGCAGTGTTGTTCTGCAAGGATCTAAGAAGCCTTTGCCGCTCATGCATGATACATTTACTGTAAGTACAATGTGTCTTTTATTGGCTAACTGACAGTGCGCTGTTGCCCTGGTATTTTCGGATGTTTTACTTATGAAGGTCAGACATGTTGGTATAGAGGACAAGTGTGAAGACACACACACATACCAGCACTGAGAAACAAACGCACACAGGCACGCACGCAGCCACACACAGCCTAACAGAGAGATATCACACCTAGAACATGTCATAACATATCAGACAGCAGAAATGGTTCTCTCAGTGCAGAGGGGCCATACATCAAAGAGACACATGAAACAGTCTCAAAAGACACAGCTCTGCGAGAGGGCTGGCTGTACAGTACTTCCATTCATTTACATTCCCTCTCAAAAACCCATTGGCGCTTCAAACTGCATCAATTCACTTGAGTCAATCCCTCCTGTATAAGCACATGATTGCATTGGCATTTCAATTCATGTAAATCGATCCCTTCAACTCAGAACTGATGTAGGTTGGTTTTCTAAAGGACACAGGTCCAGGTGTACATGTACAGTTGAAGTCGGAAGTTTATATTCACCTTAGCCAAATACATTTAAACTCAGTTTTTCACCATTCCTGACATTTAATCCTAGTAATAACACCTGTCTTAGGTCAGTTAGGATTACCACCTTATTTTAAGAATGTGAAATGTGAGAATAATAGTAGAGAGAATTATTTATTTCAGCTTTTATTTCTTTAATCACATTCCCAGTGGGTCAGAAGTTTACATACACTCAATTAGTATTTGATAGCATTGCCTTTAAATTGTTTAACTTGGGTCAAACGTTCCGGGTGTCCTTCCACAAGCTTCCCACAATAAGTTGGGTGAATTTTGGCCCATTCCTCCTGACAGAGCTGGTGTAA
This sequence comes from Hucho hucho, assembly GCA_003317085.1. Classification (NCBI taxonomy): domain Eukaryota; kingdom Metazoa; phylum Chordata; class Actinopteri; order Salmoniformes; family Salmonidae; genus Hucho; species Hucho hucho. The sequence continues at coordinate 50,696 of QNTS01004188.1, read as the reverse complement.
CTGAATCAGGTTTGTAGGCCTCCTTGCACGCACACGCTTTTTCAGTTCAGCCCACAAAAGTCCAGTGCTTTGTGGCCACTCCAATACCTTGACTTTGTTGTCCTTAAGCCATTTTGTTGTCCTTAAGCCAGTCATCATAACAATAAGACATACTTTATGCTCTGCCAAGCTGAGGCTAGCAAACCCATAGAGAGAAAGGCAGAGTGAGATGCTACTCCCCATACTCTGACAATTCATTTCACTGAATGATTTGTAATGTTTGTAGTTTGAAAATACCGTACTGAATGTGCAAACCAGACAATAGCTAGAATACCCTGTCATCTCACAATGCTTAGATGTAATTTGCACGCAACATTTGAGATGGGAAAGCCGAACAGTTGTCAATCTTCCATAATCTTTGGCTTGACTAATAACTGTTTAAAACTACAAGGACAGATATAAAAAATGAAGATAATGAGGCCGGGAATATCTGTGACACAAGTAATTACTTTAGAACAGGGATTTTCGAACTGGGGTCCACTAAGGTACTTCAGGGGGTCCGCACATTTTCTAAAATGTTTTTGGACAAATTCTTTTGGGGATTTGTGGGAAAAATTACAAATGTTATGAACATCGCTAACTGCAACAGATTACCACCATGGATACCATTATTATGTCTGTGTCCAGTATCAAGGAAGTTTGAGGTAGTTTCATGAGCCAATGCTAACTATGCTAGCTGTTCCTGTTCATCCGACTCTAGGGAAGTAGATAAATGGCATCATTGCCAAAATCCCAAACTATCCCTTTAATATGGAAGAAAGCACAGTCATTAGAGCCCAAATTCTTAGTGGGCATGTCATGCCAAATAGTGTCCACTTGCCAAAATATGTCCACCCCGCGTCACAATGGGATTCAATTATCTATTAGCGTCCGTCATTAGGGCCGTTGCTAGAGCTTGCCAAATTCTGCAGTCATCTCCTGATAAATGAGTCAGTGAATGCATGTGTTTATGTACATTTTGTATATACTTAAATGCAGACTCAGTGATATGACGTGACCACAAGCTGTTGTGTGAGATATTGCAAACTGAGGGAAAAGTAAATGGCTACACTTGTCAGCACCCATACAGATAATGGTAAGCATCTGCGCATGTGCACAGGAGTTTTTCCTCATTCTCCTGCAACCTGATGTGTGACAGCAGTCAGTAATTATGTGATTATGTGGCTCTAATTTTATTTTTCTTCCTCGTATCCTCTCTTTGCCTCCTCAGAATGCATTGGAGGAGAATGTTTGAGGGGAGGAACCTCAGATATTCTCCTCCAATCCGTTTTGAAAAGGAGGCGAAGAGAGAGGACGTGAGGAATCAAAGACAGACAAATTCAGAAAGAGCCTAGCCCTGAATCCCAAATCAACCCCTAGCCCTTACACCCTATGCACTTGTGTCGACCTGAGCGGGTTCAATAGGTTTAAGCAATATGGTTACAATTCTACCTGGTCTATCAGAGGGCAAGATGGAGCTACTGTAGCCCAGTGTATGTGAGTGTACTTACTACTGCCTCCAAGGACTAGGATGTTCTACATGTTCCTCCATGACCAACCACCCTCCAAGACCCCACTTTCATTACATTATCTACAGCTACTGTTATTGTCATGTTGTTTAATCTAATCTGCTAACAAACTGTGTTTGCCTTATCATCCTGGGCACAGTGAGATAGATGCACTACATACACTAGCACTGCAAACACTCCAAGAGCGAAGAGAGCAGCTGTGCCTGCACTATGCAATCTCCCTCTTCAAGTACCCCTTCTGAGACTGGCTGCTTGTCGAGGGAAAGTCACGAGTAGAACCACCCGTGGCACCCAACTCCTCTCTATCCCACACGCCAGAAAAAATAAATATATCACCCATCCCCTACTTCTGTCAAGACTCCCTCTCTCATATTATGTACTTTACTTGTCATTCATACTTCTGTTTTCGCAACTAAATTGTATTTTATTGTTTATGTGTTGATGTTAGCCTATACCCATTTACTTCAGTCTATAACTGCCATGTGGGTATATTCAATAAAATATACAAGTTCATGACACACCTGTTCCACAAAAAGAGCAACGTTTAAATATTGCCTGGTTGGTTCACAGGGTATTCATTTAAATAATGATATTCATTATAATAACCACACATTTACTACACCCTGTAGTACTGAGCTACACCTATGCGTGGAGGAAGGGAGATCATAAAAGGACTAATAGCATATGTATCATACGTTAGTGTAAGACAAGACAATGGGAGTGAAGCTCAAAATAAAAACATGCCAGCCAGCTGAGCCAATGTATGTATTGAACTGATTTGCATATGAATTAAGTGATAATAGCTGCATAGGAGCTCACTTTGCGATCTGAAATGTAAATTAATGTTTACACGTTTCTTTGCTATTTCGAAGCATAGAAACATTTAAGACATGGATTTGAATGTGCTTAAAATGTTAACAGCGTAGTCAAAAGTAGATTGAAGTAATGTATTAATCTGATCAGCTTAACAAAACTAGTTTTAGCAGCGATGAAAATGACGCTTCAGAGGGTACTCTTAACTAACTCCTGGGCCTTTGTGGATGACCTGAACCTCATCGAAGCGAGACACATACAGTGCCAGTCAAAAGTTTAGACACACCTACTCATTCCAGGGTTTTTCTTTATTTTTACTATTTTCCACATTGTAGAAAACAAGAAACCAAGAAAGTGTTAAACAAATCAAAAAATATTTTCGATATTAAATTCTTCAAAGTAGCCACCCTTTGCCTTGATGACAGCTTTGCACACTCTTGGCATTCTCTCAACCAGCTTCATGAGGTAGTCACCTGGAATGCATTCCAATTAACAGGTGTGCCTTGTTAAAAATATTTTTGTGGAATTGCTTTCCTTTTAATGCTTTTACGCCAATCAGTTGTGTTGTGACAAGGTAGGAGTGGTATACAGAAGATAGCCCTATTTGGTAAAAGACCAAGTCCAAATGATGGCAAGAACAGCTCAAATAAGCAAAGAGAAACGACAGTCCATCATTACTTTAAGACATGAAGGTCAGTCAATCCGGAAAATGTCAAGAAGTTTGAAAGTTTCTTCAAGTGCAGTCTCAAAAACCATCAATCGCTATGATGAAACTGGCTCTCATGACGACCGCCACAGGAAAGGAAGACCCAGAGTTACCTCTGTTGCAAAGGATAAGTTCATTAGAGTTGCCAGCCTCAGAAATTGCAGCCCAAATAAATGCTTCACAGAGTTCAAGTAACAGACACATCTCAACATCAACTGTTCAGAGGAGACTGAGTGAATCAGGCCTTCATGGTCAAATTGCTGCAAAGAAACCACTACTAAAAGGACACCAATAAGAAGAAGAGACTTGCTTGGGCCAAGAAACACAAGCAATGGACATTAGACCGGTGGAAATCTGTCCTTTGGTCTGATGAGTCCAAATTTAAGATTATTAGTTCCAACCGTAGTGTCTTTAAGAGACGCAGAGTAGGTGAACGATCTCTGCATGTGTGGTTCCCACCGTGAAGCATGGAGGAGAAGGTGTGATGGTGCTTTGCTGGTGACACTAACAGTGATTTATTTAGAATTGTAAAGTCCATGGAGAATAAGAGCACCTCCTCCCAGCTTCCCACCGCACTGAGGCTAGGTAACACGGTCACCACCGATAAATCCACGATAATCGAGAACTTCAATAAGCATTTCTCTACGGCTGGCCATGCTTTCCTCCTGGCTACCCCAACCACGGCCAACAGCTCCGCACCCCCCACAGCTACTTGTCCAAGCCTCCGAAGCTTCTCCTTCACCCAAATCCAGATAGCAGATGTTCTGAGAGAGCTGCAAAACCTGGACCCGTACAAATCAGCTGGGCTAGACAATCTGGACCCTCTCTTTCTAAAATTATTGTTGCAACCCCTATTACCAGTCTGTTCAACCTCTCTTTCGTATCGTCCGAGATCCCTAAAGATTGGAAAGCTGCCGCGGTCATCGCCCTCTTCAAAGGGGTTGACACTCTAGACCAAAATTGTTATAGACCTATATCCATCCTGCCCTGCCTTTCTAAAGTCTTCGAAAGCCAAGTTAATACACAGATCACCGACCATTTAGAATCCCACCATTCCTTCTCCGCTGTGCAATCTGGTTTCCGAGCTGGTCACGGGTGCACCTCTGCCACGCTCAAGGTACTAATCGATATCATAACTGCCATCGATAAAAGACAGTACTGTACAGCCGTCTTCATCGACCTGGACAAGGCTTTCGACTCTGTCAATCACCGTATTCTTATCGGCAGACTCAACAGCATCAGTTTCTCAAATGACTTCCTCGCCTGGTTCACCAAATACTTCTCAGACAGAGTTCAGTGTGTCAAATCGGAAGGCCTGTTGTCCGGACCTCTGGCAGTCTCTATGGAGGTACAACAGGGTACAATTCTCAGGCCGACTCTTTTCTCTGTATATATCAACGATGTTGCTCTTGCTGCGGGTGATTCCCTGATCCACCTCTACGCAGACGACACCATTCTGTATACATATGGCCCATCTTTGGACACTGTGTTAACTAACCTCCAAACGAGCTTCAATGCCATACAACACTCCTTCCGTGGCATCCAACTGCTCTTAAACTCTAGTTAAACTAAAGGCATGCTTTTCAACCGTTCGCTGCCCACACCCGCCCGCCCGACTAACATCACTACTCTGGACGGTTCTGACTTAGGTATTTGTAGTTGTCCACATATTCTAGGTGTCTGGTTAGACTGTAAACTCTCCTTCCAGACTCATATTTAACATCTCCAATCCAAAATTAAATATAGAATCGGCTTCCTATTTCGCAGCAAAGCCTCCTTCACTCATGCCGCCAAACATACCCTCGTAAAACGGACTATCCTACCGATCCTCGACTTCGGCGATGTCATTTACAAAATAGCTTCCAATACTCTACTCGGCAAACTGGATGCAGTCTATCACAGTGCCATCCATTTTGTCACCAAAGCCCCTTATACCACCCACCACTGCGACCTGTATGCTCTAGTCGGCTGGCCCTCGCTACATATTCGTCGCCAGACCCACTGGCTCCAGGTCATCTATAAGTCTATGCTAGGTAAAGCTTCGCCTTATCTCAGCTCACTGGTCACGATAACACCCACCCATAGCACGCGCTCCAGCAGGTATATCTCACTGGTCATCCCCAAAGCCAACACCTCCTTTGGCCGCCTTTCCTTCCAATGACTGGAACGAATTGCAAAAATTGCTGAAGCTGGAGACTTATATTTCCCTTACTAACTTTAAACATCAGGTATCTCAGGAGCTAACCGATCACTGCAGCTGTACATCTGTAAATAGCCCACCCAATCTACCTACCTCATCCCCATATTGTTTTTATTTACTTTTCTGCTCTTTTGCACACCAGTATTTCTACTTGCACATCATCATCTGCTCATCTATCACTCCAGTGTTAATCTGCTAAATTGTAATTACTTCGCTACTGTGGCCTATTTACTGCCTTACCTCCTCATGCCATTTGCACACACTGTATATAGACTTTCTTTTTTTCTATTGTGTTATTGACTGTACGCTTGTTTATTGTGTAACTCTGTGTTGTTGTTTTTGTCGCACTGCTTTGCTTCATCTTGGCAAGGTCCCAGTTGTAAATGAGAACTTGTTCTCAACTAGCTTACCTGGTTAAATAAAGGTGAAATTAAAAAAATTATAAAAAAGAATTCAAGGCACACTTAACCAGCATGGCTACCACAGCATTCTGCAGCGATACACCATCCCATTTGGTTTGCGCTTAGTGGGACTATAATTTGTGTTTCAACAGGACAATGACCCAACACACCTCAAGGCTGTGTAAGGGCTATTTGACCAAGAAGGAGAGTGATGGAGTGCTGCATCAGATGTGCTGCATCAGATAACCTGGCCTCCACAATAACCCGACCTCAACCCAATTGAGATAGTTTGGGATGAGTTGGACCACAGAGTGAAGGAAAAGCAGCCAACAAGTGCTCAGCATATGTGGAAACACCTTCAAGACGGTTGGAAAATAATTCCTCATGAAGCTGTTTGAGAGAATGCCAAGAGTGTGCAAAGCTGTCATCAAGGCAAAGGGTGGCTACTATGAAGAATCTCAAATCTAAAATATATTTTGATTTGTTTAACACTTTTTTGGTTACTACATGATTACATATGTGTTATTTCATAATGTTGATGTCTTCACTATTATTCTACAATGTAGAAAATAGTAAAAATAAAGAAGAACCCTTGAATAGGTGTGTCCAAACTTGTACTGGTACTGTATGTGACACAACCACCAGCAACCACAGCAGGACCTCAACCAACTACCTGACTGGTCAGAAAAACACAAGACGAAGCTCAATCCAACAAAATGCTAAGTCATGTACACCTGTTTCAGCCACAATCCTGACCAACCTCCGCCATTATCCATCTATGGCCACACACTTGAGGTGGTGTCCAGCACCAAAGCGCTCAGTGTGATATTCCAAGTCCACCTAAAATGGGACACACACAGATCTCTGACAGTACCACCAAAGGGAACCGAAGGCTCTTCATGATGAACCATCTTCACCACTTCAACCCACCTCTGCAGATCCTTTGTCCAGAAGCTTACAAAATCCCAGGACTGCAACAAATGGCTGCCTCTGATGAGATGCCATGTCAGTGGCAGATCTACCCAATCCAGTCACAAACTGAACCTATCCCCTACTCAGACTGACAAATACTACAACAGCCTGATGCCTTACTTTGTGAGACTGCTTATTGCTGCTTAACTGTAATATTGTATACTTCATCTCATTTATTTTGCAAGACAGAAGAATCTCAAATTCCTCAAATTGGGCATTCAGGGCGCATCCCCATTCATTTTGTAGAATGTTTGAGCAGAAGAACACAGCATTAGCCATGGCAAAATTCATAAAATTGCTGGAAATTAGCTTAAAAACAGCAAAATGTTCTCCACGCCGCCATGACACCTGTCACATCCTGGCCATAGATAGCCCTCTGGGTTATCTATAGGGTTTTGGGCCAGGACGTGACTAGGGTTTTCTATGTGTCTTTATGTTGTGTTTTGTGTTGGTTCCCAATTAGAGGCAGCTGTTAGTCGTTGCCTCTAATTGGGAATCCTATTTAAGTTTGTTCCCTTCCCCACCTGCCTTGTGGGTTATTGTTTCTGTTAGTGCATGTCCGATCTGTTTTGTTCTTTGTTTGTGTTTGAAGTTTCACTGTATTAAAGATGTGGAACTCAACCTGCGCTGCGCTTTGTCCAGTTATTCCTCAGATCGTGACAACACCTTTATTTTTATTTAGTTTTTATTGAACCTTTATTTATCTAGGCAAGTCAGTTAAGAACGAATTCTTATTTACAATGACGGCCTACCAAATGCAAAAGGCCTCCTGCGGGAACGGGGGCTGGGATAAAAAAAATATATATATACACACACTACCATTCAAAAGTTTGAGGTCACTTAGAAATGTCCTTTTTGAAAGAAAAGCACATTTTTGTCCATTAAAATAACATCAAATTGATCAGAAATACAGTGTAGACACTGTTAATGTTGTAAATGACTACTGTAGCTGGAAACAGCAGATTTTTTATGAAATATCTACATAGGCCCATTATCAGCAACCATCACTCCTGTGTTCCAATGGTACGGTGTATTAGCTAATCCAAGTTTATAATTTTAAAAGGCAAATTTATCATTAGAAAACCCTTTTTCATTTATGTTAGCACAGCTGAAAACTGTTGTCCTGATCAAAGAAGCAATAAAACTGGCCTTCTTTAGACTAGTTGAGTATCTGGAGCATCAGCATTTCTGGGTTCAATAACTCAAAATGGCCAGAATGGCCAGAAACAAAGAACTTTCTTCTGAAACTTGTCAGTCTATTCTTGTTCTGAGAAATGAAGGCTATTCCATGTGAGAAATTGCCAAGAAACTGAAGATCTCGTACAATGCTGTCTACTACTCCCTTCATAGTACAGCGCAAACTGGCTCTAACCAGAATAGAAAGAGGAGTGGGAGGCTCCAGTGCACAACTGAGAAAGAGGACAAGTATATTAGAGTGTCTAGTTTGAGAAACAGACACCTCACAAGTCCTCAACTGGCAGCTTCATTAAATAGTACCCACAAAACACCAGTCTCAATGTCAACAGTGAAGAGGCGACTCCGGGATGCTGGCCTTTTAGACAGAGTTCTTCTGTTTAGTGTCTGTGTTCTTTTGCCCATCTTAATCTTTTCTTTTTATTGGCCAGTCTGAGATACGGCTTTTTCTTTGCAACTCTGCCTAGAAGGCAGGAAACCTTGGTAGCAGTAATCTTAGGTTGTAGGTTTGGAGTTTTTATCCGGAGCGAAGGCCATGCTGTGGAGGGTAGCATCCTGCATATGTCCCTGACGAAAAATCCAAGTTTATCTAAGTCCAAATCTATCCTTTTGTAAAAAAAAAACATGTTGAAAAATGTGAGAGCTCACATGCAGCTGTATCTCTCTCTGCCGCTCCATACCATACCAACTGTCAAAATAATGAAACTGTCTACCAAATCTATTATTTTATGAATGTTGTTTACTACTACAGTACTTGCTATTATTATTCAGCTGACAAGACATGATTATTAATATTTTTTTGCTAGCATACAGTGCATTCGGAAAGTATTCAGACCCCTTCACTTTTTCAAAATTTTGATATGTTACAGCCTTATTCTAAAACGGATTAAATCTTTGTTTTTCTCATCAATCTACACACAGTACCCCATAATGACAAAGTGAAAACCGGTTTATAGAAATGTTTGCAAATGCATTAAAAAAATTACTCAAATACCTTATTTACATAAGTATTCAGACCCTGCTATGAGACTCGAAAATCCTGTTTCCATTGATCATCCTTGAGATGTTTTTATGTTTCTACAGGCTGAGTGTGCACGGGAGTGTGTGTGTGTGTGTCTCCCCACTGCTTCCGCTCTGAAGCCAAGCCCTTCACTTCGCATCGCCCTACCTCTGGAAGTAACGACAGCGGATACGATATTAAATCCTTCCCCACCCCCACATGATCAAATCAAACTGTATTTGTGACATGCACCAAATACAACAAGTGTAGACTTTACAGTGAAATGCTTACTTACAAGCTCTTAACCAACAGTGCAGTTCAAGAAGAGTTAAGAAAATATTTACCAAGTAGACTAAAATAAAAAGTAACACAATAAGAATAACAATAACGAGGCTATATACAGGGGGCACCGGTACCGAGTCAGTATGNGGGGGGGGGGGGGGGGGTCAATGTAAATTGTCCGGTGCCAGTTTTATTAATTGTTCAGCAGTCTTATGGCTTGGGGGTAGAAGCTGTTAAGGAGCCTTTTGGTCCTAGACTTGGCACTCCGGTACCGCTTGCCGTGTGGTAGCAGAGAAAACAGTCTATAACTTGGGTGACTGGAGTCTCTGACAATTTTATGTGCTTTCCTCTAACACCGCCTATTATATAGGTCCTGGACGGCAGGAAGCTTGGCCCCAGTGATGTACTGGTCCGTTCGCACTACCCTCTGTAGCGCCTTACGGTCAGATGCCGAGCAGTTGCCATTCCATGCAGGGCTGCAACCGGTCAGGATGCTCTCGATGGTGCAGCTGTAGAACCTTTTGAGGATCTGGGTACCCATGCCAAATCTTTTCAGTCTCCTGAAGGGGCAAAGGTTTTGTTGTGCCCTCTTCACGACTGTCTTGGTATGGATGGACCATGATAGTTCGTTGGTGATGTGATGTGGACACCAAGGAACTTGAAACTCTCGACCCGCTCCACTACAGCCCTGTCGATGTTAATAGGGGCTGTAACCATTTTACTCTAAACCTGATTATCTAATTTCATGTCATGATGATACCCGATTGACAGCACATTAGAACTTATGATTAATGTATTTCATTTTAACCCGAAAATTGCTGGCAATGACATGGCAGATGGGATTAGCTGAGGAGAGGAGTGCCCATTTTGGCCGAGCTGCAGAGATCTGACTGGACATCCATGATGCTGCTAGACACTGGACCTGTCCAGTCCTCACTGGGAGGAGGAAGTACATAATTTAGAGAACAGATAAATGCATTCCTCCCCTCCCATCATCATCATCTGCTGGCCCCACTAACCCAGGTCTGGCTGGCAGGTAGCCTATCATTTAGAGCGTTGGGCCAGTAACCGAAAGGTCACTGGTTCAAAAACCCAAGCCGACAAGGTGGAAATAATCTGTTGATGTTCCCTTGAGCAAGGCTCTTAAACCTAATTTGCTCCAGGGGTGTGGTAATACTACCTGAGTGGTGCAGCAGTCTAAGGCACTGCATCTCAGTGCTAGAGGCGTCACTCCAGACCCTGGTTCGATTCCAGGCTGTATTTTTTATAAATTTTTGACCTTTATTTAACTAGGCAAGTCAGATAAGAACAAATTCTGATTTTCAATGACAGCCTAGGAACAGTGGGTTAACTGTCTTGTTCAGGGGCAGAACGACATAATTTTACCTTGTCAGCTCGGGAATTCGATCTTGCAACCTTCCGGTTACTAGTCCAATGCTCGAACCACTAGGCTACCTGCCGCTGTATCACAACCGGCCATGATTGGGAGTCCCATAGTGCGGCGCACAATTGGCCCAGCGTCATCCGGGTTTGGCCGGGGTAGGCCGTCATTGTAAATAAGAATTTGTTCTTAACGGACTTGCCTAGTTAAAGGTTAAATAAAAAAATACTATGGCTGACCCTGTAAAACAACACATTTCACTGCACCTATCTGATGTAGAGTGCATTCGGAAAGTATTCAGACCCCTTGACTTTATCCACATTTTGTTACGTTACAGCCTTATTCTAAAATGCAATAAATAAAACAATTTCCTCATCAATCTACACACAATACCACATAATGACAAAGCGAAAACAGGTTTTTAGAAATAGTCACACATTTTTACATGTATTCAGACTATTTGGCATCGAAATTGAGCTCAGGTGCATACTGTTTCCATTGATCATCCTTGAGATGTTTCTACAACTTGGAGTCCACCTGTGGTACATTCAATTGATTGGACTTGATTTAGAGAGGCACGCACCTGTCTATATAAGGTCCCACAGTTGACAGTGCATGTCAGAGCAAAAACCACGTCATGAGGTCGAAGGAATTGTCCGGAGAGCTCCGAGACAGGATTGTGTTGAAGCACAGATCTGGGGAAGGGTACCAAAAAATGTCTGCAGCATTGAAGGTCCACAAGAACACAGTGGCCTCCATTATTCTTAAAAATGGAAGAAGTTGGGAAACACTAAGACTCTTCCAAGAGCTGGCCGCCCGGTCAAACTGAGCAATCGGGGGAGACGGGCCTTGGTCAGGGAGGTGACCAAGAACCTGATGGTCACTCAGACAGAGCTCCAGAGTTCCTCTGTGGAGATGGGAGAACCTTCCAGAGGGACAACCATCTCTGCAGTACTCTACCAATCAGGCCTTTACGGTTGAGTGGCCAGATGGAAGCCACTCCTCAGTAAAAGGCACGACAGCCCGCTTGGAGTTTGCCAAAAGGCACCTAAAGGATTCTCAGACCATGAGAAACAAGATTCTTTGGTCGGATGAAACAAAGATTGAACTCTTTGGCCTGAATGCCAAGCGTCACGTCTGGAGGAAACCTGGTACCATCCCTATGGTGAAGCATGGTGACGGCAGCATGTTTTTCAGCAGCAGGGACTGGGAGACCAGGCACTGCTCAACACCAGGCCAATACCATCCCTACAGTGAAGCATGGTGGTGGCAGCATCATGCTGTGGGGAAGTTTTAAGGATAATTTTGTAGATGAGGATAATTTTTTTGTTAAATCCATTTCAGAATAAGGCTGTTACGTATCAAAATGTGGATAAAGTCAAGGGGTCGAAATACTTTCCAAATGCACTGTGTGATGGGTGCCCCTGGGTCACTGCTTTGCCTGAGCAGGGGTCCCTGGGCAAGAAAATTTGAAAACTCCTACTCTGCAACACAAAATCTGAGGAAAAATAAATAAGGTATTTGATGCTTTGCCAATGGGGAGGTCATTCAAATGTATTTTATTTTATTCAGGGTGGATCCAGGGAAGCCTTGTGAATAATGTATTTGGACTGTGGCCAGAGGGTAATTAGGCACATGTGTAGAATACCTGAATCTGCTCTCCTGTGTTTGACCAGACATAGAGAGAGACAGAGTCTGGGTTCTGGGTCCAGCTGGGCTGGTGCGGGGGCTTGGTATGGGTCTGGGGCTGGACACTGCTGGGTGGCTAATTAGACCAGGGCTGAGGAATGGATTCTATCCCTCTCTCCTCCAAGCAGCCAAGCAGAAAACTTCATGCATCGCTGGGAGAAACTGAAACTGATATTGTGCAATTCCAATATATGAATAGAACAAGGCAAGAATGAGGCAATACAAGAGAGCATCTGTGACTATCTTCAAATGTGATTGCAATGGTTGTATGTACATTGCATTCGGAAAGTATTCAGACCTTCACTTTTTCCACATTTTATGTTACAGTATTATTCTAAAATGGATTAAATATATTTTTTCCTTCACCAATCTACACACAATACCCCATAATGACAAAGTAAAACAGTTTTTAGAAATGTTAGCAAATTTATAAAAAAATATATAACTGAAATTTCACATTTACATAAGTACACAGACCCTTTACTCAGTACTTTGTTGAAGCACCTTTGCAGCGATTACAACCTGGAGTCTTCTTGGGTATGATGCTACAAGCTTGGTACACCTGTATTTGGGGAGTTTCTCCCATTCTTCTCTGCAGATCCCCTCAAGCTCTGTCAAGTTGGATGGGGAGTTTTGCTGCACAGCCATTTTCAGGTCTCTCCAGAGATGTTCGACCAGGTTCAAGTCCGGGCTCTGGCTGGGCCACTCAAGGACATTCAGAGACTTTTCCCGAAGCCACTCCTGCATTGTCTTGGCTGTGTGCTATGGGTTGTTGTCCTGTTGGAAGGTGAACCTTCGCCCCAGTCTGAGGTCCTGAGCGCTCTGGAACTGGTTTTCATCAAGGATCTCTCTGTATTATGCTCCGTTCATCTGTCCCTCGATCCTGACTAGTCTCCCCATCCCTGCAGCTGAAAAACATGCTGCCACTACCATGCTTCACCATAGGGATGGTACCAGGTTTCCTCCAGACGTGACGCTTGGCATTCAGGCCAAAGAGTTCAATCTTGGTTTCATCAGAACAGAGAATCTTGTTTCTCATGGTATGAGTCTTTAGGTGCCTTTTGGCAACCTCCAAGCAGGCTGCCATGTGCCTTTTACTGAGGAGTGGCTTCTGTCTGACCATTCTACCATAAAGGCCTGATTTGTGGAGTGCTGCAGAGATGGTTGTCCTTCTGGAAGGTTCTCCCATCTCCACAGAGGAACTCTGTCAGAGTGACAATCGGGTTCTTAGTCACCTCCCTGACCAAGGCCCTTCTCTCCCGATTGCTCAGTTTGGCCCGGGCGGCCAGCTCTAGGAAGAGTCTTGGTGGTTCCAAACGTCTTCCATTTAAGAATGATGGAGGCCACTGTGTTCTTGGGGACCTTCAATGCTGAAGAAATGTTTTGGTACCCTTCCCCAGATCTGTGCCTCGACACAATCCTGTCTCGGAGCTCTACACACAATTTCTTCAACCTCATGGCTTGGATTTTGCTCTGACGTCAACTGTGGGACCTAGACAGGACAGGTGTGTGCCTTTCCAAATCATGTCCAATCAATTGAATTTACCACAGGTGGACTCCAATCAAGATGTAGAAACATCTCAAGGATTAAACAGGATGCACCTGAGCTCAACTTCGAGTCTCGTAGCAAAGGGTCTGAATACTTATGTAAATAAGGCATTTGTTTTATATTTTAATACATTTGCTAAAATTCCCAAAAAACTGTTTTTGTTTTGTCATTATGGGGTGTTGTGTGTAGATTGATTTAATCAATTTTAGAATACTGCTGTAACGTAACAAAATGTGGAAAAAATCAAGGGGTCTGAATACTTTCTGAATGCACTGTACGTGCGATCACTAGGCAACCAGAGAAAATGTGATGTTGACTTTGTTATTTGTGTTTGTAAACAATCCCTGAAAAGAATCAATGAGTGTTCAGATTAGAGCTGAGACGATAAAAGGAAAATGATTGAAACTTAACGCAGGAATTTTGCTGATATCGTGCCTGTACCATAGAAATGTGAAGTTTGAAATGAAATATGTTTGCTAATATGTGTGATTGTTAAATGGAACAATTGATGCCTACAATCAAACTAGTATTAGTGTAAAGGATCATAAAAAAATACAATACACAAATTCTGGTGCATATTAATGTAATAAACATATTGTTCTATTCATCATTATTGCTCTAGTTCAGATGTTCTGGGGCCTTCATGAAGACAGAAACAACATATCAGTTCATCTGAGAAAGAGAAATACACACACATGGAGGTGAAAACATATCAACAACCATGCTTCTAATCAATTCCCCTGTTTCCAGTCTGTATGCTGTATACCCAACCATGGTGACAAATTACAAACCCTCACCAAGAAGATAACTAACCTATGAGGCCAATAGCTGGATTAAGTGGAATTATCAGCCCAGATACCTTGCACATTTCCCTCAGTTTAGGGTCAATCCATATAATTTCAAATCACTTTGACTGTACCAGTGGCGACCTGTCATTCAGGGCAGGTGCAGCAGAGCCCCAGATTTTTAGCAACAAAAATAATAATAAAAACAATGGGGGTGCCTGTTTTGCATGTTATTTTGGCCTTAATACATGTCACATATCAGTTTAAATATCAGTAAAAAATATATATATACACACACTACTGTTCAAAAGTTTGGGGTCACTTAGAAATGTCCTTGTTTTTGAAAGAAAATTTAAAAAAATTGTCCATTAAAATAACATCAAATTGATCAGAAATACAGTGTTATTTTGCCCATCTTAATCTTTTATTTTTATGGCCAGTCTGAGATATGGCTTTTCTTTGCAACTCTGCCTTGAAGGCCAGCATCCCAGAGTTGCCTCTTCAGTGTTGACATTGAGACTGGTGTTTTGTGGGTACTATTTAATGAAGCTGAGGCCTGAGTTCAGATTGGAACTTGGGCCTCTTTCTAGAGCTACGTACGCCCTGAAGATCACTGACGTCATCATGATTCAAACTTATTTTTTTCCAAGTTCCCAGTTGTCTTGAAAGCACCATAAATCCAGAGAATGCCAGACTTGGATGACAAAATTTTCCCCGAAGGACAGCCGTGCCACCTTCCTGTTCAAGTGAGCACAGCAGAACATGGTGAGTCCAAAAAGATATTGTATGCTGCTGCATAAATTATGTAATATGCAAGATAGATATGTATACTGTAGCTAAGAAATACTAAGTGTATGTTGTGTAGTAAGCTATTAGTAGCCCATATGCCTCACCCTAATAATTTGGTCTATTTTTCCCTCTAATTTCGCCTACTGTTCTGACTTGATGCACATGTAGCCTATAACCTGTTTTTGAGAAATGTGATCATTGAATATTGTAAGAGCGTTCATTGTCTGCTTATATGCCCCCGTTTATATATATTACGGTTCTGACTTGGTGTGCAGGGAGAACACTAAGAACGGCCCATGTTCTAAATTCTGTCGCTGTACATTTCAAAAGTGCTGAACAAATAGTTATAATAACTACATCCGTCCTAGCGCACTCATTAATGTCTTAATCAAAATTACGGATTGCCTCTTATCCGCTCGTCATCCCCTTATGCCATAATTTGTACATCTCAATTGTAAGTAGAAACCACATTTGTTTATGAGGCTGAATGAACTGCTTTGCTGCCAGACAAGGCTCAGCTGATAGCCAGGTGTAGGAGTAGCAAGGTGTTGGGACTGCTGTTGGGACTCTGCTATTGGGACAACTTTATGTTTTTCACCGTTATAGTGCAATTAATTTATTGTTTAGTGTTGTGTTGTGTAGTGGCTTTGCTGGCATGCCTCCCCAATTTTTGGGTTTGTTTGCCCCTCCAAGATGTACATGCTTTGATTTGAACGAAACCTTCCATACAGGTTTGCCCAACGTAGAAGTGGTCAGAAAGGTACTTTTGGGACCTAAATGCCAAAACATTCAGGAGATAGAGTTGATCAAAGTTGACACATTTTGCGTACCCCACCCCATAATGAGATATCCATGTCTTCATCACTGAAAAATATAAACAGTTGAGTTTGATATCATTTCAACGCTTACACATTGTTGTCAAACTATTCAATGATTTCTTGAAAATAATGATGTGCTTCTTTTTAACCTTTAACGTCAATTATCTTTAAACACGTAAACTCATATTTGTCTCATTTTCACAAATGTTGTAGTTTTGACTATTTTACATAATCTGGGGTGTTTGTGTTGTGCCCGTCATCGGTTGAGACATAGTATACTCTTAAATACAGGGTGGGTGTCATTTTTAATCATAGAAATAGAATTCATAGAATCGACCTATCCCTTCAGACCACTGCAATTATGCTGGAACACCATTGAAATATAAATTGATTCAAAACTAACATACAATTACTTAAAATGGTAGTGTTCACGGATATCAAATTGAATGGGAATGTCTATTCTATTATCTATAATTCTATTATTGCAATATGTTTCCTATGGATAATTGACAATTTAATTTATAACAATGGATATTCCCATTTAAGTCAACATTCTCTAATGTGTGAACCTCCAACCATGTTTGTGATAGCATTTAAAAGTTGAAATTCATGAGTATGCTATGTCTCAACCAATGGCACACAACACAAACACCTGCCTCATAGATAATGTTGTTTTAACAGCCTACTGTACTATGTGTGAAGAGAAGAATATTGCAGTGGTGTTAGTATGGCTAATGGCCATCACCAAGGTGATTGTCCTTTTGGGCTGTGCCATGCTTTATTCCACATCAGTGATCAGGGCAGCAGCAAAATACACACTTTGTCCCTGGGTACTACTGGGTAGGATGAGGTGCCAGATGGTCCTGCCACTCACTACACACTCTAACATCAAGTGTTTCGTTTTTACTGAAATGTGTTCATGCGGTCTTTACTAAAATAAAGTTTATGCAGTCTTTCATATGGCACCTTCGCAGAAAAAGAAAAAAAACACTAATCAGAGATATACCTTATCAAACCGACACAAAAAAACAAAGAAAAGCGAGGCTGGTATGGTCTGACTAGTGCACTGACATGACCCTGGCTCTGCATTTACATTCACCTGGAGAGAAACACAGAGAGGTCAGCCAGTATAGACCAAACAGACTGACACGAATGCCTTCCCCCTATCCTCACTCCTCTCACATGGACACAGTGTTTCTCACTACTTGCCTCTGGTCCTGTCTCCGTGTCTGCCTGGCTGCATTTCTGTTTCTCTCTGAGCTTAGTCTATAGGGAGATAAGAGCAGTGCTGCAGTCTGTAGAGGCTAGCCTGCCTGCCATTCTGCATGTTATTTGGGGACAGTTTCTCCTCTGGGTAATTCCTGGGGACTCAGGAGGTTGACAATAGGGACAGACAGGACAGAACAGCAGCGCAGTGGAGTAGTTTGCTGCTTTGCTGTGGGGACGGAACATGAGAGGAGTACAGAAAGCACACAGCCTTAATGGAGTGATTATTTGGGGCAGAGTACCACACACAAAGTCAGCCCCTCTAAAGAGAGGAGGAGGAGGCCCTTGGGGCAACGAATTGTGAATTCTAATGGTCCAGCTGCAAAGGCAGCGCCATTTAGCTTACTGATGAAACCTTACCCTTGCAGCACTCTGCAGACTTCCACAAGAAAATAATGCATACAAAGTGTTGCTTGAATCAGTCTACCTACATTATTCTAGGCTTACTATCTAAACAGGTTGGAATGAATAATACATCTGACAATGACAAATTGCTATAACAATTGCTATATAATAATATGAATAGCAAATACAATGTCAGTACAAATGTCATGCTTAAACTAGTCTCTTGTGACAGACTTAGCATAAATGTAAACAAATGTTATCAAATTGAGTAGCTTGCGCATGCAACATTTGGTTCTGGGCTAAGGAATGATGCTTAAACTGATATGATGAGACATGCGCTGTAGTCAGACATGCACGCAGTTGCACATGACAACAGCTGAAATACTGCAAGTCTTACTGTGGCCGTTCTCTTGGTAACAAAGCCTAAGCACTAGGGCTGTGGCGGTCACAAATTTTTGTCAGCTGGTGATTGTCAAGCAAATAACTGTCGGTCTCACGGTACTTGACAGCTAATTAACATAAACACATTTAGCATCTCCTGGCTTCCACACAGCCTACAAGCCACTCATTCTGACCTTTGGAACATCTACATTTTAAAAAGTCTACTAAATCCATGTAATATAGCCTACACCTTCACAATAAATCCATAATTTATTTTAGAGAGGTCTAAAGAAGCATGATATGAAGAAAATGTGGTCTATTTCAGAAGAACAGAATAGCATAGAGCTGTCCTTATGTTAGGTTCTGATCTGGATGTGGGCTACACTAGTTGATTTAGCAGACAAGATTTGCTTAGAATTCCGTGGCATTATTTTATAGTATGAAGAATAAAATTGAACAAAGCTGAATAAAATAGAAAGGATATTTTCTCCAAAACGACTTGAGGGTGTCACGCCCTGACCTGTATGAGCCTGTTTATGTCTCTTTTTGGTTTGGTCAGGGTGTGATTTGGGGTGGGAATTCTATGTTCTAGTTTTCTATTTCTTTGTTGTTGGCCGGGTAGGGCTCTCAATCAGGGACAGCTGTCCATCGTTGTCTCTGATTGGGAGCCATACTTTAGTAGCCCTTTTTCCCTCCTTTCCTTGTGGGAGGTTGACTCTGTTATTGTGTATGTGCTGTTGGTGCTACACCTATTGATCTTCGTTTTTTGTTTTGAGTGAGTTGACTAATAAACATGTTTAACTCAACCCGGCACGCTGCGCCTTGGTCCGTCCTTGGAGATCGTGACAGAACTTCCCACCACCAAGAGACCAAGCAGCGTGCCTATCTGGAGTCCTGGACATGGGAGGAGATCCTGGACGGGAAGGGACCCGGGAGGCAGGCTGGGGAATACCGCCGTTCCAAGGAGGAGCGGTGCTTCTACCAGCAGAAGTATGCTGGAACACGGCTGGCTTTTAAGCCTGAGAGGCAGCCCCAAAAATGTATTGGGGGGGGGCACACGGGGAGTTTGGCTGGGCCAGGTTGGAGACCTGGGCCAGCTCTCCGTGCTTACCAGATGGAGCAGCGCACTGGTAAGGCACCGTGTGAGGCGGTGAAACGCACGGTGTTACCAGTGCGTGTTCACGGCCCGGTGCGCGACATGCCAGCTTCCCGCATCGTTCTTGCTAGTAGGAGTGTTCAGCCTGGGAGGAGTGTGCCGGCTCAGCGCTCTTGGCCTCCAGTACGCCTCCTCGGACCAGGATATCCTGCGCCGGCTCTGCGTACTGTGTCTCC
>QNTS01004188.1:9914-31176 GCA_003317085.1 Hucho hucho | reverse complement strand
GTCTCCACAGCCCAGTACGTCCTGTGCCAGCGCCCCGCAGGTGCAGGGTGGAATTATCCATTCAGCCAGGACGGGTTGTGCAGGCTGTACGCTCGAGACCTCCGGTGCGTCTTCATGGCCCAGTGTATCCTGCCCCTGTTCCACGCTCCCGGATCCCTGTGCGCGTTGTGGGCCCAGCATGCACTGTCCCTGTCCCACGCTCCAGGATTCCTGTGCGCGTTGTGGGCCTAGCATGCACTGTCCCTGTTCCACGCTCCAGGATCCCTGTGCGGGTCGTGGGTCCAGCACGTCCTGTACCTGCTCCACGCACCAGGCCCCCTGTGCGCATTGAGAGCCCGGCACGTCCTGTCCCTGCTCCACGCACCAGGTCCCCTGTGCGCCTTCAGAGCCCGGCACGGCCTGTGCCCGCTCCACGCACCAGGCCCCCTGTGCGCATCGAGAGCCCGGCACGTCCTGTCCCTGCTCCACGCACTAGGTCCCCTGTGCGCCTTCAGAGCCCGGCACGTCCTGCCCCTGCTCCACGCACCAGGTCCCCTGTGCGCCTTCAGAGCCCGGCACGTCCTGTTCCAGCTCCACGCACCAGGTATCCAGTGCCCGCTCCACGGCCCAGTCCGGGGCCCGCAACGAGGGGGCCCAGTCCGGGGCCCGCAACGAGGGGGCCCAGTCCGGGGCCCGCAACGAGGGGGCCCAGTCCGGGGCCCGCAACGAGGGGGCCCAGTCCGGGGCCCGCAACGAGGGCGCCCACCTCAGAGGCGCCACAGAAACAGAGGGAGCCAGAGGTGGAGCGGGGTCTACGTCCCGCACCAGAGCCGCCACCGCGGATAGATGCCCACCCAGACCCTCCCCAATAGGGTCAGGTTTTGCGGCCGGAGTCCGCACATTTGGGGGGGGGGGTACTACTGTCACGCCCTGACCTGTATGAGCCTGTTTATGTCTCTTTTTGGTTTGGTCAGGGTGTGATTTGGGGTGGGCATTCTATGTTCTAGTTTTCTATTTCTTTGTTGGCCGGGTAGGGCTCTCAATCAGGGACAGCTGTCCATCGTTGTCTCTGATTGGGAGCCATACTTTAGTAGCCCCTTTTCCCTCCTTTCCTTGTGGGAGGTTGACTCTGTTATTGTGTATGTGCTGTTGGTGCTACACCTATTGATCTTCGTTTGTTATTTTTGTTTTGAGTGAGTTGACTAATAAACATGTTTAACTCAACCCGGCACGCTGCGCCTTGGTCTGTCCTTGGAGATCGTGACAGAGGGAGTGCGCACATGTGGCTATTCTGTGTTGAGCGGTAAACAAAGAAATAGGTACTCCTATATGCTTAATTTAGAGTTATTAATGCAACTGTAGTTGTTCTACAAACGTTGGGCTATATGTTTAGATTTGTAATACATTGTAAGGCTGCATGATGCGACTCTAAATTATGATTTGAAAAGACTCTTGAAAGGCATGCGATCTGCTTTGTTTTTCGCGTAGGCTCTACACACTTCATCAGTCCCTCCTTCACAATTTGACAAGCACTTGGTAATGCACCCGACAAAAAAATCCATGCCTTTTTGTGGCCAGTGGCCTTTGGGCCTTTCTCCCTGAGAGCTGTGCGCTCCATCACTTGATCGGGTCTTTCTCACAGGCTTTCTGTGAGAAAGCCTTTCTCACATGTGATCTATGCAGTTAAATACTGAATGGAGGACGCTTTTCCCAGTGGTTTATTTTCATGCCAGCCAGGTAAACTATACTCCTGCTGTAAATATAAGCAATGTGCTTAATATTAGGAAAGTTGATAAATATAGTACACCTAGCCTATAGAAAGCTGATGGGATCCTCCACTTTTTAGTAGAGGCCATCACTCTGTTTTGTCGCGCAGTTGCATAGCCTATAGAAATGAGAAATGGCGAGAAATGCGCCTTCACCAGGCCCCCTGTGCGCATCGAGAGCCCGGCACGTCCTGCCCCTGCTCCACGCACCAGGTCCCCTGTGCGCCTTCAGAGCCCGGCACGGCCTGTGCCCGCTCCACGCACCAGGCCCCCTGTGCGCATCGAGAGCCCGGCACGTCCTGTCCCTGCTCCACGACCAAGGTCCCCTGTGCGCAACATGAGCTCATGGGCTCTTATGAAGTGTTTGATTAGATTTTCGATTACATTTGCATTGATGTCAGAGTGATTAGAGAGACAATAGACTGCTGAGTACCAGGCAGTTAGCAAGTTTGGTAGGCTACTAATGACCATCAGCAGCATCAGAGCTTGGAGAAGCCTAATTACCGTGACTAAACGGGCACGTGGAATTTCACTGCCTTCATGACTCGTAACTGTCACGCTGGTATAAAGGATTTTGGAGACAGGTGCAGGAATACACAATAGGGGTTTTTAATACACCCAAAACAAACACCTATACAAAAACACTGCGCTGTGTCTAAACAAAAGAGCGAGGGTAAACCTTGTTGAACGACACGGGACAATACCCATAATACACAATATATAAAGCACGCAGCATAACAGCTACACCAACGCATAGGTACTCACACGACCAACGAACATGGGAACAATAACATACTAATCAGGGGAAATGGGAACCAGGTGTGTGTAATCAGACAAGACAGTCCGGGGTTGATGATAATGAATCCTGTTCAGTGAAGCCTAGAAAGCCTGGTGACGTAGACCTCCGGAACTGGTGAACAGAATGAGCAGCAGTACCGGGGGGATCCGTGACAGTAACACGGTCACCGCAACAGCTCTACTCAAATACAATCCCATAGCAGACTGAAAACAGAATATTCAATACTAATAACACATGTGGTCCTCCTCATAAAAGTCCCTTCAGAGCTGGCAGTGTTCCTTTCAATTCTTCTGTGTCGGATATTGGGGCTGAAAGGGGACTCAGCTCAGTACTTATGGAGTGATTACCTACTGTAGATCCATCGAGGCACCCCTGTGGTTCTGATGGGGAAACCCCACCATCGCACACATCCAGTTAGCTGTGCTGTGACTCACTGCTCCCCTTTTCTCATGCAGTGATAGACAGAATGGGTTAGGGGACGTACGGACAGCTCATCATGGCTTCCTTTAAATCTAAGATATTGTGTGTTAGACTCAAGCAATGTAAAACAATAGAACACTGCAATACAACACAATGAGCCATAGGTAAATCAAAACAAAATGTCCATGCACTTTTATCTCCATTTCACAGCTTATTCCAAAGCACAACAACCTACTATGTAATTACATGTGAAATATGCAGAAGGAACTGGACCATGAATTACATGAAATACCACAGCGTGCCATCACATCGGCAAGATTTGTGATCTGTTGCCACAAGAAAAGGGCAACCAGTAAAAGAACAAACACCATTGTAAATACAAGCCATATTTATTTTCCCTTTTGTACGTTAACTATTTGCACATCGTTATAACACTGTACATAGCCATATGACACTTGAAATGTCTCTATTCTTTTGAAACTTTTGTGAGTGTAATGTTTACTGTTCATTTTTTATTGTTTATTTCACTTTTGTTTATTATCTATTTCACTTGCTTTGGCAATGTAAACATATGTTTCCCATGCCAATAAAGCCCTTTGAATTGAAAGAGAGGAGAGAGAAAAAGAGGAGAGAAAGGGAGGAGAGAGTGTCGTGGAAAAAATTATCTTCAAATTATGACACTCATACAAGAAACTTGTGAATTCAATAAGACCTTTAATTCAGAATAATCAAAGGTTGAGCCGTGACCCGGATCACAGCTCCCTCTGACTGCACTCAGTTCAGCTTATATAGTGTTACTATAGGCAGCCTCTGCCATGTGTTTCCACTTAAAAGTGAAACGTGTGGTACGAGGCCTACGTGCAGTATGTGCAGTTTTTCAGCTGAGGCAACCCTTGACATGTGTTTCTACTTAAAAGGTGTTCTATGCATTCTGTTCAGAAATGAGAAAATGTAACATAATGGTATTAAAATATCTCCAACAAGAGAGAGAGCGGGAGAGAGAGAGGAGAGAGAGGAGAGAGGAGAGAGAGGAGAGAGAGGAGAGAGAGAGAGAGAGAGAAAAGAGAGTGGGAAAGAGAGTGGGAAAGAGAGAGAGAGCCCTAGCAAAAGCTACCATTATCCATCCTGATGAAATACTGTATATGTTTTAAAATGTCATGGAAAGGCGAGCACAAAGAGAGAAAAGCTCCTCTTTAAAACACCTTCCAGAGTAGTCAGAGTGGATTACTCTCTCAGCACTAGCTGCTTTCTGCCTTGTCCTTTCTTCTCTTCCTGACCCTTTGTATAGAGCCAAGGCCATGCAGCCCAGAAGGCACACTGACATTTCTGCTACTTCCTGAGAAACGGTCCTAGGGGTGCAGAGGTAGGAGAGAGGCAGCAGAGGAGAGGCAGAGAGCAGCACATGGGAGCAGAGGGCTTGTGTAACACACAGCTGACCACACAGCTGACCACCATATATATATATATATATTTTACTATTTTCTGCATTGTAAAATAATATTGAAGACATCTTAAAATATATTTATATTTGAAATTCTTCAAAGTAGCCACAGCTTTGCACACTCTTGGCATTCTCTCAACCAGCTTCATGAGGTAGTCACCTGGAATGCATTTCAATTAACAGGTGTGGCCTTGTTAAAAGCTAATTTGTGGAATTTCTATCCTTTTAATGCATTGTGACAAGGTAGGGGTGGTATACAGAAGATACAGAAGCAGTGTGACAAACACCACAGTACATCTTCCCTGGCTCTCTCTCGCTCTCTCTCACAGACACACACCCAGAAATCAATTGGACTGAGAGTCAGAGTGAGAGCCAGAGGTACTGTATTTTTAGAGCACTTACCAAAGTCTGACATGTTTGATTATTTTTCTTCACTGCCTCTTCAAGACCTTCACACTCCTCCCGTTTCCTGCTGCTCTCAGTCTCCTGAGAAAAAGAAAAGACTAACTGTGGATGGCTTCTCTGCTTTGGCAGGGACAATGACTTAAATGTTGTCATGCCACAATATGACAACACAGTGTCCTGAGAGAGAACACGGTCTGACAATGAGACTTGTCAGTGGGGGACAGAGCTTTTCATTTATTCAGTGCTGTCTCGGCGTGTGTGAGCGTGTGTGTGTGCGCATGTGAGAGGGCTTGCTAGAGAGATAGGAGGGAGAAAGACTCCATTCAACTCTTTTCTTCTTCATTGTGATCCCAATGCCACTATAAAAAGGTGTCAACCACCTGCCTCTCAAGTCTGGGAGCCTCAATGTTCAGCATAAGCACAGTTCCGATTGAAGAGAAAAACGTTAAATAGCCTTTTACTTTTTCACTTGTAAAATGCCTCATTCACAAGACAATAAACATAGAATTGAAAAGCCAATAACCCATATCCTGTCCTCGTTTTCAGTGACCAATACAGAGCTGTTATTTTACCTTCCAGAGAGAGGGCTGGGTTATAATAACATGCTTTCTTTAGAGTCCCTCATATAAAATAAAAGCTCAGAGCCTCCATTCCCAGCAGCCCCTCTGCCACCAGGCCAGGCAGGGTCCACCTAAAAGCTGCTGATACTCCTTCCCCACATGTAATGAAATTTCCCAACCAAGCCCCTGGTTTTCACAACACCTATCAATCAATCAGCTGTTTCATTGAGTTGTCAATTGAATAGGGAGTCTTCCAGGGAATACGTAGTTACAGCAAATAGGTGGGATGAAAGCCAGCCTCCCATAAGTGGTCCCAGGATCCACAGATATATAATTATATATAATGACAGAAGCAATGGGATGAATTCTCAGGTGGACTGCCTGGTACAATATAACATTTTAATATCAGCATTGACAGCTTTTACTGGGTCCAGGTGTCACCTCAAAATAAAAACAAACGAGGAGACCTTGAAAGCCCTAGTGGTGTTATTTCTAGCTGCAGCTTTAATCAGATCTAGAGTTACCATTTCAATGTCTTTTTATCCACAATGAATTGACACATTTTTTAGGAACCTATCAAAACACATTTCCTAACTGTGAACAGCAACTGTCCTATGTCAATATTGTTTCCTTCTGGTATTCAGTAGATTTTGGGCTCCTGAGTGGCGCAGCGGTCTAAGGCACTGCATCTCAGTGCTGGAGGCGTCACTACACGCCCTGGTTTGATTCCAGGCTGTATCACAACCGGCCGTGATTGGGACTCCCATAGGGCGGTGCACAATTGGCCCAGCCTTTGGGTGGGGTAGGCTGTCATTGTAAATAAGAATTTGTTCTTAACTGGCTTGCCTAGTTAAAGGTTAAATTGCACTCCAGCCAATGGATTGCTGTGAAGCATAAATAAGGAATGCCCTTGCTAGGCATGCTGAGAGTGAACGGGTGTAGAGGAAGTGCAGCTGGATATTCTAAGATTAGTGTGTAGAATTAAAAGGGATTTTAACTGTGTCAATGTGGTCCACTACTGTACACTCCCTGGTGGAATGGAGCTAGACCAGGGGAGAACGACTGCCCCCTCTTATAGAAGCCACGACAGTTCAAGGCTGACCATGGTACTGCAGGCATTGTCAGGATTAAACAGGATCCTCCATTATAGTGAATGGAAAAATTGCAATCTTCATGTAAATAAAAAGACAGAAGAAAATCATGGTACCAATAATTGCTTCTAATACACCAGATGTATGTCCTTCCAGAAGAAGTTATAAGGATAATTTAGTTGCTAATGGCAGCCCCGGTCGGCCTTCAACTGGAGTTACTCATGATACGGACATATATATATATATATATATATATATAACCACAATAAGCATCAGTATAGACCACAGCACACAATGCATATGAAAACACATTCATATGCACATCAGCCATTTCAAGGTGGGATTTTCCCAATATTTCTGAAAAATACATATACTGTCACTGTCTTTGTAATAGAAAGTAAATTATTCGATTTTTTATATCAATATGATGCTATGTTGGTTGTGCTTTTGAGTTGGCACAGGGGTTCTCCAGCAATATGTCAGAGGCAGAACGAGAGCGGATGAAGGGGGAGGGCCCAGCTTTGCTCTTTGACCTTGTGCTGCTTAACCCCAGGCAACTGACAGTTCCTATGACTGCATCTTTGACCACCCTTATCTCTCACAACCAGTCTACCAGACTGGGATCAAGTTCAATTATGTGTGTGTGTATGCTGTACGTGGTTATGAGTAGAGGGTTACATTTTTAATCTACATTATTAACCACACCCACCACAAAAAAGTATCTCTCTCCGTCTGTGTCCCTGGTGTGCCACTACAACGTGTACAGTTTTTAGAACCAGACGGCTTGACATCGGGCTAAGCATTCCTATGAATATTTCACACGCACGCACATACACAGCTCCCAAGCTGCTCAGGCCCATTTGTTTGGAACGCACCAGCCAATGTTCAATTAAAAGGCCCTCCGATAAAAGATTCAAATGGCTGCCATTGTGAGTAATGAGCTCCAGGATAAAGTGTATAGGCGTTTACTGCACATTAAATGAAGACAGATGAGGGAGACGAACCCTCTTTAAGCTGGATCTATCATTTGGGCCACAATGACATTAATATAAAAACATGCACAACAGAGGATTAAACAGTATAGTGAACTATTTCCTCCGTGTCCACCCACATGTACTAACTACAGTGTGTGTGGGAGTCATGTGTTCTCCAGACTGTGTGTGTTAGTATGAGACTGTGTGTAGGTTAGTATGTGAGCCAGGGAAAAGATAGACATGGAAGGGTTGAGTCTCCAGTGTGAGTCTCCTGTTGCATTCAGGAACCATGTGTCTTAATTGTGAATCATATGGGACCACTCCAGTACTGAGAGACATGGAGGATGGGAGAGAGGCACTGGGATCGCTATAGAAACACACTACAGTACAGGCAAGCAAAATAATTAATAGCAAACTA
This sequence comes from Hucho hucho, assembly GCA_003317085.1. NCBI lineage: Eukaryota > Metazoa > Chordata > Actinopteri > Salmoniformes > Salmonidae > Hucho > Hucho hucho. The sequence goes on along the minus strand of QNTS01004188.1, from coordinate 23,323 downwards.
GTAAACTGGTGTCATAGCTTGAATCATATTGTATAGGACGTTCATACACAGTATGAAGAGCATTGTGGCAAGTAGGGTTGAATAAGAGCAGAGCACTCATAACAACAGAGCATGATGCCACAACAGTGACCTGACATAATGGTCTGTAGTGTGTTCAGCACCATGGAGAGCACTCATGTTGACACAACAGGGAAAAACACTTGCTATCCTGTGGCAGTTTCCTCAGGCTCTCAGCTTCTGGTTGGGCTGATATGTCCCTCCCTCCTAGTCCCAGACAACCAGGCACTTCTAGCCCCTGTACCCTGTCCTCTTCTACCAGTCCTATCAGCATAATTAACTGAACAGTTCAGTCACTGATTTAATGACATAAGATTCTCTTCCCTTTCCATCCTCAGCCCTTTTGCTGCTGTCTTACCATGTAAATATGAAAAAGCTGGTTATTTTCTGTGGTGAGGGTGCAGGGGAATATGTCCTCTCACCCCATCTCTTTCCATCATGCATAGTGATGGCTCCTCCTAACCCTGCCTATGCTGTAGCTAGAGGCACTGCGAGTGACTGAGAGAGATAGAGTTATCTGTTCCATTCTGTTTTCTCAGTCTTGTCTCTGGGAGAACTGTGGAACAGTTAGGGATGAAAGATGCTTGAAGCCAGAATTAACCAGGTTAACCTGAATTTGAATCCTATTGACAAATATACTGTCAAAAAGACTGCTACCATTCAGCGGTAGTCATTCAAATGTACTGAGGCAGGCAGTCACACAGCGCCACAACATTTGACATTTTACTGAGGGAGTAACACACAGAACATCATGTGACAGGAGAGCAGAGCTTTACAGCTAATTTGTAGCCTCTCAAAATGCCAGCCAAAGACACACACACACACACACAGGAAGTGACCAGGAGACAGACTCCTTGTTGTTCTTTGTATCCCTGCATTCCCTCTCCATATGGGAGGGCAGAGTTAGGGAAGCTCTGTATGCGCTAACTCCACAGTGAAGATGGGAGACAGAGTTGGCTCTGAGGGGAGGCAGTAGCCTAGCACTGCTTAGCGTGCGACTGCCCTGCGCTGGGCTCTAAAACACCTCAAAAATAATCTGCCACAGCCCAGGCAGCTACACTCAGGATCCATAGAGCAGCACTGACTACACGTCTCATACTGTACCCCCAGCCCAATTACACAGTAATCCAGCCCAGCACATAAAGCAGTTATGATCAGAAATCATTTGAAATGGCAGAGGAAGTTACATAACTGCACAGCTTTAGTCTGTGTGCGCAGGCGCAGATGCCTGAACTGTTAACACTCTAATTGTCGGGCTTGTGTGTGTGTTGTGTGCCTACTGAATTACAGAACAGACACAGTGCAACTCTCAGACGCCCTCAGCCCCTCCCTGCTCCCCTGTGAGTCCTGTAGCAACCCCTCAGCTGCTCAGAGCACACTGACAACACTCCTCCCACATGCAGAGACACACACAGTGATACTCACACAGCCTGGAGCAAAGAGAGAGCGAGAGATGGACAGAGTGAGAGAGAAAAGGAGCGATGAGAGAGGGTGAAAGAGTGACAGCAATAGTGTGTGTGTGAGTGAGTGAGTGAGTGAGAGCCAGGAGTATTTCCTTGACAATATAAAGAAAGACACAGAGAGACAAAGAAAGAGAGATGGACAGAAAGAGAGCAAAGGCAATGACAGGGTGAAAGAGTGACAGCAAGAGTCAGTGAGTGTGAGTGTGAGTGTGAGTGTGTGAGTGAGTGAGAGAAGCATGAAAAGGAGAGAAATAGAGATGGGAGAAAGAGAGAGAGAGGCAGGATTTACCATATAAGCTCCTCAGCTCTGCAGCATTTTGTGCTGGGTATCAGTATAGCTTTAGCCCTTATCGAGGTCTTCTATACTAGAAGTCCAGTATTAAGCGTCATGCAGCAGTAGCAATAGTAGCAGCAGTAGCCCCAGAATCAGCAGTATGCTCTCCTGGGCTCTAGTCCCTCTCTCCCCTGCACAGAGTGGCAGCAGTAGCAGCAGCAGTAGCCATAGCAACAGCAGTAGCCATAGCAGTAGTTCTGCAGGGACAGGACTGGCCCCCTCCCCCTCCACATAAACTTTGTCTTCACTCCAAAATGAATTATCTACAGTAACAAGTAAGTAGCTAAACTTTAACTTTATTGAATGATCGCTTATCATTTTTTAAAAACCTTTATTTATCTAGGCAAGTCAGTTAAGAACAAATTCTTATTTTCAATGACGGCCTAGGAACAGTGGGTGTCCTATGTATTTGCCTTGTTCAGGGGCAGAATGACAGGTTTACCTTGTCAGCTCAGGGATTTGATCTTGGAACCTTTCGGTTACTAGTCCAACACTCTAACCACTAGGCTACCTGCCACCTCATAAACCGCTGTGAGAACGACCATTTGTGGGTTTGTTTTCACATTAGCCCAAAACACTATATAGCCTATGTTTATGTATCCCAGTGTTTTTGGGATGTTCTGTTCTGCAATGTAAGGTGACACAATGTCTATTGTCTCTCAACCCCCCCCAGTCCATGGAAATACAGTAGCAACAGCTGTACCTTGTCCTTTCCGATTGCATATCTCGTTCATATGCATCGTCACAGAAGTGCTTGCTACAAACACGCAGCGATGCAAGGTTGGCTGAAGGATTATTTACAGTAAATCATATTTACTATTTTGAATTGCTACTAACCATCTTCTGCATCTCTCCGTATCTTTTATAAGAAAACAGGTACATTTGGTGCCATCTTCCCTTGATTTCGTGTATAAAGCGCAGCCAGGGACCGAACACCAGCTTGCTCTTGCTGCCATCTATTTTTCCACGTTGCGTAACTAACTTTACATGCGATATGCCTAACTATCAACTTTCGCACCAGCTTGTTCTCCCCCCAAAAATGAAAACTTGAATCTGTGACATCAAGCTCCATATAAGGGCATATCGTGACGTTTTTATGTAGCAGGGTCTCCCCCACGAGGGCGCACATGCTCAGTTGTTACCCATCTCTGCTGCTGTGGCATTCTGCTACAAAAATTACACAAAATAATCGCACATTTTATGGTGAAAAACTGACAGTACTTTTAACAAAAAGAGCTCTTAAGGCCGTACCCTTTTAATAAAACAACAAACTTGTCCACACTTCCCGAATTTCTGAATTCACTGGCAACGGAGCAGAGCGAGGCATGCATCCAGCAACGTCATGAGTCACGTGACCCGTTTTTGCAGCGGTTTCCATACAGCACTATGGGAGAGAGAGAAGGAGAGGGCAAACTCCACTGAACTAGTTTCAATGTATGGAATCACTTAGAAGTTTCTGGATTTTGGGTATCCTTTGGGACTTCTTCTTTAAGGTTGGAAGCATGGGCAACTGAGGATGTTTGAGTGTTTTTGTATGTGAACAAGTTTTGTGGAGTAAGGCTCACACAGAGAGAATCTGATGACTAGCATCATTATCGCCTTGTTCCCACTCCCTCCTGCCTCTGCTACCCACTCAAATACTCAGAGGCTTACTCACTCTCAGACCATGACAATTCAAACCTCTGCAGATGCACTGTCTGTTCACATGGTAACACACGCCTCCAACAACAGATCATTTCTCTGTGCACAGTAAACATCTCCGGTATTCACATAACCAATAAACAGCACTGATCTATCTCCATTCTCCAGTGTTCAGTTCCCCAGCTCAGGCTGAGGCGGACTCAATCATTGTGACAGCGGGGCAGTACATTAGAGTGGGCAGTAGCCAGACAGCCAGGTAGATGAGCCAGCTGCTGAGGGAAGCTAGGTAGGTACAGTATTCACTCACTGTTCTCTTTATGAGCAGGAAGGACACAGTATTCATCACATCAGCCCAGCCCCAGGAGAGAAGATAGGAGAGTAGAGCCTCCAGGTAGGTTTGGAGAGCACTGAGCATGTGTGGATGATGTGTAAGTGAGGGGACAGAGGAAGCCTAAGGCTGCATCTCAACACAGACGACCACAAGTGACCTAGAGAGAGACGTCACAAAATCATTACCAGGCTGCCACTACACACACCCACTCACACATTCTAAATAAAACCCAGAATGACACACAATCACTCTCAGATCTCTCACCCATCTCTCACCCACATAAGTGTCCATGTCCATTATTCAGCACATGTAGTGCAGGGGGACTCAGGGCACATATTTTCTATGGTCCTGCAGTGAGGTTGGCAGCCTCCCTCATTCTGTTCTGCAGACAGACAGTGTGTCTGGTCTGTCCCTTCATCTGAGTCCCTCTCTCTCTCTCATCACAGGCCCATGGAGAGACTTAGAGAGAGGAAACATTACAAGCCCTGCCATGAACACATTCATTCACATCCAGGCCTGTTTGTCTGGCTGGACACTTGGGCTCTGCCCAGATAAGCTGATTATGACACAAAATATTACATGCTGTCCTATTTGTTCTGATCCAGTGTTATCACAATGTCTCTGGTAATGTAAAATCACTGACCCATCAAACCGGGAAGATAAGACAGTCTTAATTAACTTCACATTTACTAAGGTAGCTAACACAAATTACCATTTTCATTCAACGTATTACACTATAGTACACTTTTCCACCCACTCACTATCTGATTGTATCTGTTCATGCCTTTCTCACTCTAGCAGCAGACCTCTCTCTGTGATAGAACATTCTGTAGTATTGAAATTCACATCACGAGAGCGGCAGCTAGCTTTTGAAGTGGAATCTGCTCTAACTAACGTATGCTTCTCCGCTGGTCTATCCTCATCCCCTTCCTCTGCCTCAGATGAAGGTCCGCTCCTCAGGATGAAACACTTAAACACTAGCAAAGGCTAATTCACTGATGTCTCTCCCTGCATTCATTTGATGTGTTTTCTTCCAGCCCCAGAGAGAGAGAGAGAGAGAGACCGAGAGAGAGATACAGAGAGAGAGAGACACAGAGAGACAGAGAGAGAGGGAGCAGGGGCTCTTCCAGGCAGAGCGGAGGTACAGTATTGCGACTGCATGGCGGAGGTAAGCAGCGTCTCCCTTTGATCTTGATCCAGTTAGAGCTACAGACTTATGTTCTGCTGTTCAACTCTACAGGGAGGAGACAGATGTGAGGAAGAATATCCCATTTGAATATACCCAATTAGACCCAATCCACTATTTGTTTATGGCTTATTAGAAAGGCACTCTGGAGAATGCTGAACAAACATCACATTGGCCTACACTACAGTACAGTACCCATCACCTGTTCAGACTTGCAGGGACAGCTTCTGTCGTTTTCACATGGGTATTGTCATGAATCAACTAAAAAACTACAGTGCCAATGCTGCAATGCTGGTATATGTTTTGCATATTATCAACTTGCAGCTTTGGGCAAACTGTCTCACAGTTTCACTAAAGGCTTGAGTGAATAGTCAGAGGGAAGCCCCTGTCTGCGTCTATCCTGAGTCTCAGTTTTAGTGGCAGCCAGGCCAGGCTAGGACAGGCCAGGCATTCACATCCCTGCCTGCATCAACCCAATCGGCAGCCTGCCTGCCCCCTCACACTGTTCTCTATTAGAGAACCCATCAACAATGACCCACCAGAAAGAGACAGGGGGAGGGAGAGAGATGGGGAGGGAGAGAGAGACAGGGGAGGGAGAGCGAGAGACAGGGGGAGGGAGAGCGTGGAGGGGGGTTTGAAGGGAAAGAGGGAGGAAGGGACAGGAATATTTCCTTCACGATATGACCTGACCTGGGAAAACACTGGGTCCTACCTATAGTATAGTATCAGAGGAGATGGTAGTAGCTAGAAGCAGGCAGGGCCCATTAATGGGAGTTTTGTGAGCGGTCTGGGTCTGTGAGGTGAGCAGAGACGAGTCCATGTAGTAGTGGCCTGTAATGGGAAGCAGGTGGTGCTCAGGAGGACATAAAGAGCTACGCTTTCACCCCTCTGGAGCCTGGCACAGGAGCAGGAAAAACAGACGCCACCGCCACCAACCCCAGCCCATCGGAGCCTGGCCAAACGCTCCCTCTCTCCACTCCCTGGCACTGTCAATTTACTACAGGACACTCCGTTACTGGACAGACATTACATGAGCAGAGGACTGTGAGTGCCCACTGCTTCCTCTGAGCCAAATCACACAGACAATCAAACCCAAAAGTTAGCTACTCAGGCGACAACCAGACTTCATTCAATTTTCAACTACTTAATCTGAGAGAGTCAGTCAGCCTGACAGAGGCCTGTATGCAATAATACAGCTATAACAATATGTACCTTACAGTATGTTAAGTACATATGGCGTTATTAACCAACAAAACCCTGCCTGGGTGTATGATTTGAGTTCTTCAAAGGTGCTTCCAGTCATTTTCCTCATCAGTCCTCTTAACAACAAAAACTAAAAGAGAAAGGAGCTAGGCCGATTAAATTAATGGAGTGAAGCATACACAGAACATTGCACAAATGAAAGAGCAACACACACACGGCCACCCACACACACACGGCAGAGTGGAACAACTGAGGAAGCGTCCCTGCTGAGGCTCAATTGAAAACAAATTACTTTATTTTCTACAACAGAGCCCTGTATCTCCAGGGTATTTGAGGATTCCAAATCGGAATCAAATTCTCTCGGCCTGCGTGTTTTCTCCGTAAGCCACAGGGAAACAACATTTGCAATCAAAAGACCTCGACTGGCAACTAAATTTAGCAGGTATTGTAACAAGCCTTCATGATCTCACCGACATATAAAAGAATATGATTATCATGAGACCAGGGCTGTAGCCAGGATTAAAAACTATAATTTAATACATACAGAGGGATCTGTTAGCAGAAAAGTATTTTATAAACAAAAAGGTAAACAAATAAGTTTACAGAAGAAAAAATTGTGTGCAGTTGTACAGCTAATGTCCTGCAATTCTACAAATGTAGTCATGACCTATGCCATGTCAATATGATTGTGAGTGAAAATGATTAACAAAATCAATTGGGGCCCCTGGGCACGTGCCCTACGTGCCCGGTCGGTAATTCGGCCATGATTACTACAAGTTTCGATAGATGGCTAGACAAATTAACTAATCAAAACAAATTTAACTGACATGGGCTAATTGAGTGACTTTCGGTGAGTGACATAACAAGAGGAAAATTGCTGAAGCAATTATTTTTTTTTGTATTGCATCTTGTGTATTCTACCTCTCAACAATATTACATTATTATTATTTATTTTTTAAATTTGAAAAAAAGACAAATGTCCTGACCATGGTGTCCTCTTATGGAGTTACGGCCATTCATGAGACAAAAAAAAATGATGTCCGGCACAGATAGGATCCTTAGTTGAGATTTACATAAAGAGGCAATGCTTTGTATGCAAGACCAATAGGATAGCAAAGGCAGAGTCAGTCACGCAGGAGTCACAGTCCAACATTACCATAAACTACAAGCCTCAGTGAATGGCTGTATGGCTGCTGCTGTTGCTATTGCTGAGGACTCAATTGTCAATACGCTCGCTGGTCCTTATCCAAAGATCAGAGAGGGGCTGACAGAGCTTTGATTTCTGCACACCGGGAGGGGATAAACAATAGAAAAACATGACCACCACCTCACCTGTCACTCACTCCGATACTGGCACCCTTCACAACACAATTCACACGTCACATCCAGTTTCATGAACAGAAGAAGATTTACAAGAGAGGGCTGAGAAAGAAAATTTGAATTGAGAAACAGGGTGGGAAATAGTGAGTGTGAGAGAGTGAGAGTGAGTGTGAGAGAGAGAGAGAGAGAGAATAGAGGAGGGGGTGAGGGGGTAGTAAAATGAGGCCAGCAGGCGAGTGAGAATGTAGACCTTTGCTAGATAAGGCCTCGATCTGAACAGGTGGTGAGACTAATTATATTGCAGTTATGTCCTTGACGGGAGAAAAAAACACCACATCTAAGATACATTTAAAAATGTGTTCCAACCTACTCTGTTTTCGCACTCTTTGTGCCTTGGTGAATGGTTTCTGTTTTAATGTTGACGGTAATAAAAAGGAGACATTTTGTAGACCATGGGACCCAACGGACCTGGTTAATAGCAAGGGAACGTGCCTTATTGTATCATGCAGTGGATATTAGCGGATTACACCATAGCTAGTGTGTGTGTGTGTGTGTGTGTGTGTGTGTGTATGTTTGTATTTTTTTTATTTATTTAACCATGTGTGTATTCAGTGGGTGGGGAGCTCAGGCCCAGAGCCAGCCAGATCTACACTGACCAACCAGTAAACAGACCCCAATATCATCACAATAATGCTCCCTCACAAAAAAGCACAGAATCTGTTAGCAACCAATCCTTAGACTGTCAAGGCAGAGTCTCTGTGGGTGAACTCAGAGTCCAGAGACACAGGATCTCATTTAGCCTCACTGTGAGAGGAGTGTTCTCAAAGTTGGTCCACAATGTGATGTGACTGTGTGTCTGGAACACAACTCCCATCCTCTGATCTGTCTGACTTTCCCTAGACCAGATACTCTGCACCAGAGAGGCTGAGTGTGCACGGGAGTGTGTGTGTGTGTGTGTGTGTGTGTCTCCCCACTGCTTCCGCTCTGAAGCCAAGCCCTTCACTTCGCATCGCCCTACCTCTGGAAGTAACGACAGCGGATACGATATTAAATCCTTCCCCACCCCCACATGATCAAATCAAACTGTATTTGTGACATGCACCAAATACAACAAGTGTAGACTTTACAGTGAAATGCTTACTTACAAGCTCTTAACCAACAGTGCAGTTCAAGAAGAGTTAAGAAAATATTTACCAAGTAGACTAAAATAAAAAGTAACACAATAAGAATAACAATAACAAGGCTATATACAGGGGGCACCGGTACCGAGTCAGTATGTGGGGGTACAGGCTAGTTGAGGTAATTTGTACATGTAGGTGGGGGTGAAGTGACTATGCATAGATAATAAACAGTGAGTAGCAGCAGTGTACAAAAGGGAGGGGGGGGGTCAATGTAAATTGTCCGGTGCCAATTTTATTAATTGTTCAGCAGTCTTATGGCTTGGGGGTAGAAGCTGTTAAGGAGCCTTTTGGTCCTAGACTTGGCACTCTGGTACCGCTTGCCGTGCGGTAGCAGAGAAAACAGTCTATAACTTGGGTGACTGGAGTCTCTGACAATTTTATGGGCTTTCCTCTAACACCGCCTATTATATAGGTCCTGGACGGCAGGAAGCTTGGCCCCAGTGATGTACTGGTCCGTTCGCACTACCCTCTGTAGCGCCTTACGGTCAGATGCCGAGCAGTTGGCATTCCAGGCAGGGATGCAACCAGTCAGGATGCTCTCGATGGTGCAGCTGTAGAACCTTTTGAGGATCTGGGTACCCATGCCAAATCTTTTCAGTCTCCTGAGGGGGAAAAGGTTTTGTCGTGCCCTCTTCACGACTGTCTTGGTATGTTTGGACCATGATAGTTTGTTGTTGATGTGGACACCAAGGAACTTGAAACTCTCGACCCGCTCCACTACAGCCCTGTCGATGTTAATAGGGGCATGTTCGGCCCGCCTTTTCCTGTAGTCCACAATCAGCTCCTTTGTCTTGCTCACATTGAGGGAGAGGTTGTTGTCCAGGCACCATACTGCCAGTTCTCTGACCTCCTCCCTATAGGCCGTCTCATTGTTGTCGGTGATCAGGCCCAGCACTGTTGTGTCGTCATCACACGCTGAGGTAGTGTGAGATGTCAAAAGAGGAATCTTCAGCACAATAATGAATAGTCAGTAGAATTTACTGAGAGAAGTCCCAAACCAAGCCTCCCGGTGTACTGTACCGTCCACGCTCTCACAGCCAGAGTCAAACTTCTCACTGAAGGCCTGAACGGATTGCGATCAATGAACAGCCACCAAAACAGCCACCATTGATATCCAAACCATTCTACTCTAAACCTGATTATCTAATTTCATGTCATAATGATACCCGATAGACAGCACATTAGAACCTATTTCATTTTAACCCAAAAATTGCTGGCAATGACATGGCAGATGATGGGATTAGCTGAGGAGAGGAGTGCCCATTTTGGCCGAGCTGCAGAGATCTGACTGGACATCCATGATGCTGCTAGACACTGGACCTGTCCAGTCCTCACTGGGAGGAGGAAGTACATAATTTAGAGAACAGATAAATGCATTCCTCCCCTCCCATCATCATCATCATCATCATCTGCTGGCCCCACTAACCCAGGTCTGGCTGGCAGGTAGCCTATCATTTAGAGCGTTGGGCCAGTAACCGAAAGGTTGCTGGCTCAAATACCCGAGCCGACAAGGTGAAAAAAGCTGTTGAAATGCCCTTGAGCAAGGCTCTTAGAACTTAGACCTAATTTGCTCCAGGGTTGTTGTAATACTACTTGAGTGGTGCAGCGGTCTAAGGCACTGCATCTCAGTGCTAGAGGCATCACTACAGACCCTGGTTCAATTCCAGGCTGTATCACAACCGGCAGTGATTGGGAGTCCCATTGTGTGGCGCACAATTGGCCCAGCGTCATCCGGGTTTGGCCGGGGTAGGCTGTCATTGTAAATAAGAATTTGTTCTTAACTGACTTGCCTAGTTAACTTCTTAGGGAGTAGCGCACGAGGTGACCGTTTTGGAGACCCTGGCGTGCCCAAAGTAAAATGCCTCCCATTCAGGCCCAGAAAATAGGATATGCACATATTTAGTACCATTGGATAGGAAACACTCTGAATTTTCTAAAAGTGTTAACCATTTGTCTGAGGAATTTCTGTCCTGGAAAAAGTGGTTTTGACAGAGTGCCTCATTTGGAACCCCTCCCTTATGAAAATGGCCATAAAAGGGCATATGAATGCAGTACCTATCGCTTCCTCTGGATGTCAACAGTCTCGAGACAGTGAGACAGTTTTGGATGCATTAGAGCAGAGAAGAGAAAACAGGAAGAGTCCCCTTGAATGTCAACAGAAGAGAGCGCGCGCTCCCGACAAGGCACGCTCTGTGTTTTTTTTCCGTTCTTATCGCTCAGTTTATATTCCGGTTGATTTATAATAGTAAATATACGTAAAAGTGTTCCTAAGGATACATTTAAAATGATTTTTGATTGTTCTTGGACAAGTTTATAGGTTTAATTTGAACGAGTTCTCGGCACGTTTCAATGGAGGAGTGGGGGCTGTAGTTTCTGATTATAACGCGCGAACCAAATGGAGATTTAAGGATATAATACATTACTTTTTCTAACAAAAGAACCATGGATTGTCTTCGTTGGACACTTGGGAAGCCATCAGCAGAAGTTCTTCAAAAGGTAATTGATTTGTTTTCGCTGTGAAATGTGTTTTGTGTGAACCGTGAAGGTTCATGAATTTATGGTAATGGAAAAATATGTGAGGTGCTACCCTCAAAGAATCAAATGTGGTGCTTTCATCGTAAAGCCTTTTTGAAATCTGACAACGCTGTGATATTGCCAAGAAACAGACCTTTTGATGAGTATGAAATACTTGTATATGGGTGCATGTTTAGTAATTCAACTTTTGGATTTTGAATTTGGCGCCTTGCATTTCACCTGGTAGTGTCGGGATTGGGGCGCTAGCGCCCCACCACTCCAAGAGGTTAGAGGTTATGGCTGACCCTGTAAAACAACACATTTCACTGCACCTATCTGATGTAGAGTGCATTTGGAAAGTATTCAGACCCCTTGACTTCATCCACATTTTGTTACATTACAGCCTTATTCTAAAATGCAATAAATAAAACAATTTCCTCAATCTACACACAATACCCCATAATGACAAAGCGAAAACAGGTTTCTAGAAATATTCACACATTTTTACATAAGTATTCAGACCATTTGGCATTAGACTCGAAATTGAGCTCAGGTGCATACTGTTTCCATTGACCATCCTTGAGATGTTTCTACAACTTGATTGGAGTCCACCTGTGGTACATTCAATTGATTGGACTTGATTTAGGAAGGCACGCACCTGTCTATATAAGATCCCACAGTTGACAGTGCATGTCAGAGCAAAAACCACGTCATGAGGTCAAAGGAATTGTCCGTAGAGCTCCGAGACAGGATTGTGAGAGAGAATAAAGTAGACAGCATCGGTCATAAGTTTGATTGATGGCTTTTTTTATGGCCCCCCGGTGGGTGTGTACACCCCCGTTTTAGGGGGGAGTTTTTTTTTTATGATAGTGTATGTACATCTGTCCCTTTGAAGATATGGCTTTGATTACATTAATGCAGTCAAGAAACGGTCAAGCTGATTGAAATGGCCTCTTTGAGGTCATTTCAACCCCCACCACCACCCCCATGTTCGAGGGAGTGCTTATGCCCATACGTCCTGTCCAGGCCTGTGTTTACAAACTGTCAAGGTGATTGAGGGGGCCTCTTTGAACTGGGGAATGTGTTTCTGAAACAGTAATGGTCCGGGGTATTAGACAGACGGACTATAAAGAGTGGACTGTGGACAGTACCCGCTAACTCAGAGATAAAGCCCAGAACACTATAGAAATTAAACATGGATTTTGTGATCAACGACACACCCGTGATGACCGTGACAACTGAAGCAGGACCTCGGTTAAAACATAGAGAAAGGACGGCGTATAAAGCAACAATATACGATGCGTCAAAAAAGCGTTTTCTAAATATTTATAGAACTCAAATACCTCCCTCAACTGAGCTGAAAGATCAAGTGTTGATGTCTAATGGACAACTATATCTGTTTGATTACCCGGCCTGTAGTGTAAAGCTCTATACAGTAGCCAAAGGAGAAGAATATACAGACCAGACTTTAGGAGTGGACTACAGGCTTGAAGACTGGCAAGTGTTTCGCAAGGTGGTGTGCCCCGAACTGAGAGTTATCACAAAGGGTTATAGCATGTTCACGGGCTACGAGACCCTTTGGGGAGTTGAGCAGGACCCCTCAGGAAGAACGTTCCACAAGGTGAAAATACAAAGAAAGAATGGACTTCCGTATGGGTGCGTGCAGTTCTACATCGACAGCGAGAAAACCCGCAAAGGCAACAACCGTGATGCAGGACGCCGACAGAGTATTGCCAACGCCGACAGAGTATTGTTCAGCTAAGGAAGTGCATAATATATACGAATCCTAAGGATTATGATTCAAAGGAACCCCAAGAAGGTTCATCCACAGAAGGGTCATCCTCTGAAGAAAACTAAGTACGCGGCTGTTCGTATAACCACGCCCCGATGACATAGGAGTGGTTCAACAATAAAAGGGGTGCCCCTAAGGCCTCTGGTTCTTCATTTCATCATATACCATGGATATTCATATCCCATATCAGGACTCCGATACGTTATAGGTGCCAGACCCTGAGGACTCTATGCCTCACAGTCCTCCTCTCTACGCCCCCCCCGCCATCACCCTCGACACCTCTAGCATGTCCCCAGGCTGAGGATGTGTTTGATGGGGCGGTCAGTACTATTTTTGTGGACACCATCAAGGCCTCTGTAGCCGCACTTTTAGATGTGGTGATTGGAG